>CAAKHB010003377.1:130669-193515 GCA_901007665.1 Aeoliscus strigatus
ACAGACAGACGTCCCAGCAGACCAAAATAGATCCACCCTAACTACCAAACACACACGCTCTCAGTTTTCCACCTCATTTCCCACAATCCAGCTTAGGCAAACATTATTAGTGGTGAAAGTGAAAGCAGTGAAGGGAACGGTACGGCTGCTTGTGTCTTCACTGACCTCCATTGTTCTTATGTGATTTACACGGCAGTCTGGACATTCATCCCTGTGCCTAGTGAATAATGTTGTTGTTGTTTTTAATACATATTTTATACCTTCAACAAAACCACACCGAATTATTTTACAGGTGAGGAAAGATTGTTGTTCTAATGCTCACATCAAGGTGACGGTAAATAAACCAGATAAGAATAGAACAATACTAATACAACACTGTAGAGGAATTATTATGTATTGTATTGTGCCATAAGTATAACATATACCATTATATATAATTGTTTCTCATGCATTTATGTTAAATCAGGATTTTGTTGTTGTTGTTGTGTTGGTGTCTGCATGTGAGTCAGTTTCTGTTCAAAATGAATAAATAGATAAATACATTTCCCCCACTGTGTCACTGAAATTCCTGAAAGTGCTTCACGTCAAACCATTTTGAGGCAGTTGTGACTTTATAAAAGTCAAATGTATAAAGATGATTAAGCAGTTAACAATATATTCCTACTGATGCATTGACTGAAGTACTGACCTCATATATTTGTACTGAGTCAATTAATTGATCAATGAATAAATGAATACATCAATAAAGCCATCCGCAACTATTAAATAGTGAATTAACCATTTCAGTCACATTTAAAATGTAAAACGGGTTCAAACATAAGCGGTATTTCTTTCCAACAAAAAGACAATGTTCTATTTGCAGTTGTACTTCATAAAACTTGTGACAAAAATCCTTTTTGTGCAATTTCATCTTGCGCAATTTCAATAGTGCAAAATTGTGAGTGGTCAGAAACAGCTCAAATGTAGTTGTTATATTATTATCATATATCGTGAAAGTGTCCTTTCATGAAAAAGTAAAGTCACAATAGTTTTTATCGCTGTCGCTCTGCGATCACTGGTCACATGGACCGAGTCTTTGGTGATACATCAAATAAATATAAGAAACGCTCCAAAATACAGAATGAATGAAAGTCATATTTGACTTAATTGGTCCAGCAAACTGAGGCAGTCCCCGATAGCAATGAGTACATCAATTACTCCAGGGAAAAATAACCGCTATACACCACTGAATTCATTCAGCTCAACAATGTGGTCATGATACGGGATTGTTCCAAACAATGTTCCACTTCTGGAATACAGAATACCAGTCTTAGTAATCTAATTTATACATGTATGTCCTCAAGAAGGGGGCAAACGAAGAGCTCTCATACACAGGCTGAAGAGTTATTCCGAAGAAAAGCAACATGCTCTTCATAAAGACGTCCTCGGCTTCCTAAAGGATCCTCCAACAAGGGATCTCAAAGCAAAACTTGTTTGGCTTTTTTTTCATTCCACTTTTAATTTTCTGCTCTTGTTTGTTTCTGTTGGCATCTTTACATATTTCATTTGCTTTCTGCTGCCGCCGCGGTGAAAGGGACTTTCATTGAAATTCATGCCCTCAAGGACCCATGCAAGGCTAGAAGATAATAGGCCGACCTATTTACCCTGCTGTTTTATTTGTCTTTTTTTTCTGTCCCTCTCTCACTCTTCCTCTCTCTTTGGATTGATGGTGGCTGCTGCAAGATGACAGCTGTCTCCTGAGCATTAGCATTGCAAATGTAAAAGAAGACAAACCAACAAACAAGTGGAGCCTCAGCAGGCTGGCGGTCTCAGCTGTGAGACAGTGGATCGCTACCTGGTCCGCCGCTGCTCAGACAGCTGATGATGGGACCAAGACACAGCGACAACAAACAGTACGTAGCTTTGGAAAAAGATTCTTCCATGACGCCTTCCTCACTCAAAGCACCGGTGTGAATGTTGTGTCAGGCTGAAGATTGTGCCACATCGCCACAGCCCCTACAAATGAGAATGGACGATGAAAAAGGAAGCGTGCATCCAGCTGGTGGAGGCAGAAGAACATCCACATGTAGCCTTGGGTCTTCTGCAGGTGTCTGTGTCTGTAAAGGGAAGATTTTCCTTGCCTCCCTTGCTAAGAGCTTGCTCATGTGACAACTGGGTTTCTATGACAAAAGTGACTTTTCTGAGCGTAATGAGGTGAATGAACCTGACTTGTTATCTAACAGACAAAATAGGGAAATTGCTTACATATCTTCAACTCTAGGACTACTTGTGGAAAACACCACGTGATTTGTAGCGTCCCCCAGACACACACACACACACACACACACAGGTCAGTGACTTTCACACCCGTTTCCAGGAACAGATGCTTCCATCTTATGTCATGATGTGATTTCATGACACTAGACAGATCAAATGAACGTTAAAACAACAAACACATGCTGATGCTGTTGAAAAGTCGGCGTGCATTCATTCTTTTGGTCTGATGTTTGGTCTGATGTTTCTGAATGCCGCCCTGGTCACATGAATGACGTTCCTTAACTACTGTGAACATAGTTGGACTCTTTGTGCTACTTTAGTTACACAATGAAAGCAGTTGTATAAAACATGATGAAGACCACAAACTGGATTTATGTGTTTGTGGTCAAGGAAAAATATCAACTGAACTTGAACAGGACGCAAATACGTGGGTGGCTGTTCCAAACAACCTCAGAAGTATCGCCATAGTAACCAGTGAACATGTCAGACAAGGCTGTATGTTTCTTTGTGGAGGGAGAACTCAAACACACATACTCATTTGTTGTGTATGAGTAGTTTTACATGAATAACAAAGGTTGCAAGGAGATGGTTCAGTGTTGAGTGTTAACCTTCCATCTCTGCTTGTGATTATTGCTCTTCACCAACAGCAGGGGAAAAGTTATAAAGCACTTATCAGGTTTTCTGTACTTTGCTGGAGTGGTTTCAGGTAACTTGGGTGTCTACTTTAACTGGTGCTGTCAGGTTGAGGATGTGTTGGTAGGAATCTACATATACTTATACACTGTCCACGGGATCGGAAAAGTCCAATACTGGAGTTTGATGTGGACCAGTAATTGAATACATTTTGGAAAGAAAATTCAACACTGTGAAGGCAGACAATTACTTCCATCTTCTTAATTGAGCAAATCTTCTTAATTCCAACTCTCTGTTTGAAATCAGGCCATAAACGTCATGATCTCCTCCCATGTGATTCTACTTTTGGGACCATGTCTCAGCGTCTGAGACCAGCGTCTCATCTCTGGCCTCAATGAAATACGGACGGGTAGAGGAGGATCCAACGAGCCTGATTCATGACAACACAAGAGTGGATGTGTGATGAGACGTCTTCAGCTCAGCGTCTTCAACGCATTCAATATTGAGCCGCATACATTTTCAATTAAAAACAATCATGAAAAAATACAACAGTAACTGTCACAGAAACGTAACAGAAACTATGTTATGATACGTGAAATGAAACCAGCATCTCTCTTTAAATCTTACAATATAAGTACCGTAAGTACAGAACTCAGGAAAACACCAAGGGCTCAGTGTTTCGGAAATGCAGACATTATATATATTACACCTTTAGGCGAGCGTACTTGCTCCCCCATTATAGAAGAATCACCTGTGGCTCCCCTGTTGGAGCCCACCTCGGAGTTCACAGGGCCAAAGAGACGCAGAGAAGAGGAACAAGTGAACTGGTTCGGCCCCTTAAAAGCCTAGAGTGGCCGTCCTCCCGCTGCCAGTCTCTCACACAGGACCACAATTACATTCTTTGCCAAGTCATTCTTCTCCCTTTTTTGTCTCTTGAGAAGATACCTCACTTGAGAAACCCCTGAGCCTGCTTTTTAAAGATGCCTGTGTGGCGGGGTGACAGAGGACACCACTCTGCCTTTTCTCTCATTTGGAGAGACCGGGTGAAATTGAAAAGGGGGTCCTCAGCTCCCTCCCCGAAGACCCTCTCTACCCCTGCACCCCGGCGTCCCTGGGTGGACTCCCCTGGTCGGTTCTCAGACCTCCCCTGTCTGTGTGACACCGGCAGCATTGTAAGAGGCTGACAAAGAACAGGAAGCCTGGAGGTCAGCGGGGCCGGCCTGAAGGTCAGCTCAATCAGGCTCGGTGTGATGGATGCAGCTCGGGGCCCAGGTCACCAGAAAACACAGCAAGCAAGATGGCGCCATGCATTTTGTTCTGCACATTTCTGGCTTCTTCTCTCTTCAATTCTCTTCTTAGCACAGCACGTTGTCCACTCACCTGGATGGTCTCCAGACATGAATGTCACCCAGATGTTTGGTGACATCACAACCAGCCTGCAAGTCACCAGTGATGTGAAATCTCAACGAGTAAAAATGATTTTATGTGTGTATTTTTTTTTTCTCTCCATTTTGCCTGGAAGAAGAAGAAATAGAAGACTGTAAGTGTTTTTGTCCCTGAAAACCACTCATTTCTATGTGAAGGAGCTACAGTTACTGTACATACCTGGCAGGAAGCTCATCGCCATGCTGGAACGTACATTGAATGATAGAATTCACCTCCTGTACAGGAAGTAGATCTCATAAACGTTTGTCAAATCTGAAGTTCATCTACAAATGGGACCTTTAGATTTAAGTTTCTTATTTTTTGGATTTTGTGTAATTCTCTGATGTCAATTACTCTTTCGGACTGTCTCAACTCCCTCTGGCATCTCAGCAGCTCTGAGTCAGTGGGTGGGAGCAAGATCTCGGGGAAAGGGGTGGTGGTGGGGGGGTGTCCATCATCGTCATGGCGACCCCTGTGTGTGGGAAGCAGTCCAAACATGACAGCGCTGAGTTTACTGACTCTAGGTGACTGCGCTGGGGGCACAACAGCACACAACAGGGGGACAATGGCCGCTCCATTAGTGCTAATGGGGGACACATGTAACAGGATTAGGGTGAGGACACCTGGGGAGGACCACATGGGGAGATGGCACGGCCATCCCCAACACCCCCCTTCTCTGCCTGTCCCACTCCATCAACCTTGCACAAAAAAAGGAAGAAAAAAAAAGTCTGTGTGTGCCCACCATGTTGGCGTTGGTCCACAGACAGACTGACATTCACGTCACTGCTCTGTGGGATGTTCTCCATTTATGATGACCCGAGGAGCCTTTGATTCAAATTTGAAGAGTGAGATTTGTACATCTGTTGTAATCAAAATGAGCAAACAATAGTAAATTGTACATCTTGTGTGTAATTCAAAAATACAACTCGACCTGACGGCAAATACAACAGTGCTGGCTCTCACCTTCCTGCAGTCTGAAATAAATCGGAGACAGAGGTCCTGCCCCGGTGCCCTTCTCGGCCCATCCCTCATCCCCACTCTTCTGTCTCCCCCTTCTGCAAATTCCTGCACTGTGCCGAAGACGCCCAGTCAATTAATAAGACATTGTCTCCGCCCCCCAGAGCCCGTGTACAAGAGGCCACCCAGGAGCCAGCAGTCTTCCTTCTAAAGCTGCTTCACTGGTGGCCCCCAGGAATGCCGATGGCTTTGGGAACGAGGAGAACGGGGAAGGTTGGTTGGTAAGGGGGAGGAGGGGCAGGAGAGGTGGGCCCAGGGGGTTGTGATGCTTTCTCTGGGAGGCCGGATAATAGAAATAGCCCCATGATGCTCATGCGCCGGGGCAAGCCAGTCAAAAATTGGAGGGCAACAAAAGGAAACGGGTTCCGCTCCCAAGGATCGGAGGCACTTCACCCCTCGACAGCCCAGTCTAAACCCCGCCCTCTGAAACACAAGTAAGTAGATGCACACATCAAACTCCTCCATCATGTCCTGTCTCATTTTGCATTCATTTCTCAAACTCAGGATAAAAAAAGGTCCTGACTCCGTCTCTCGAGAGGAAACACTCGTAGATCAGCTTCACTGCCGAGTGTCTCTGCAGGATGGATGAGCACCTTTCCTCCAAAACATAGTCCATCACTTGAGGCGTTGATGCAAGTGGTGGAAAGACACATCAAAGTTCAGGGACTCCGAAGGCCATCACGTATAAGGGGGGCACGGTTTGAGAAAAACGTAGAGACAGTAGAAGATTTGACTGCAGTTGATGGACTTTCCTCCATTTGGTATTTCCACCCACACAGGACTTGTACCTCAACTTTATCCAAAACTACATCGCCCATATCTCATGTTCACACAGTTTATACACAAACGTTTTCTTTCCTTTTTTTTGTTTTTGGAATGAAAGGTGAAACTGTGTGAGGTTTTCAGGAAGTTTTGAAGAGGAAGAAGAATGGGTTGGTTTCAAAAAGTCAGAGTCCCATCTCATAGAACAAAAAACTAAGACTGAGATTGTCTTATTTTAACTAGTAAACTAGTAATTTTATGAAGTCACAATTACACATTGAAACTGATTGATAATGATTTAGTTTAGCTTGTTTTTTTGTACTGCGTGTATAAAACAATCGGAAACAAATAGATTTTTTTTTCACTTCTTTTTCATTTACTAATAGTTATTTTTCTTGTGTGCATGTGTGTGTCGGCTCATATAACTGAAAAAGTATTCGCCAGATTGAGCTGAAATTTGTACACAATATATGGTGCTGTACTGTCACTTTGTTTAACTTTGCAAAATGCAAATCTGATTGTTTATCTTACCAGTAGAAGAGAGAAGAAGACAGCAGTGAAAAGCGGAGACAGGAGGCTCTGGGGGGGGGGGGGGGGCACAGTTTGCAAACTTTTCTTGGCTGCCTGTGCTGTGAAGTGAAGTGAATGGACACTGTATCCAGTTCTCATACAAACATCCATTTACCCATCAGACCGCTCATTGATTTATTTTATACTTTACCTTCTTTGTTTCTGGCAGAGAGGCTTTAATGGTAGCGTCAGTACACTGTACAAACATTATGCTATTAAAAACTGAAGAGAAACAAAAGAGTTTACAATGTATGCAAATCAAAATATCACACAATAATAGGGATTTTCAGCATGTGAATTTATAAGAAATCTTCTAAAAGAAGATTTTGAAAAACCTTGTGTGGCTATAATCGCTAATAGCGTCTGAAAAATCTCACTGATGGATTTTAGAGTGCATCTAGATACTTGACCACCTTATGGTTCCCTAATGGATAACACACACACACACACACACACACACACACTGTTTAATGAGTTCTTCCTGCTGAATGTCCATACTAACATGCACGTAATGGAAATATTCAGAGGAAATTGCTCCATGAGTGCACTGTCTGTATTATTGCAGGTGGGGTCAAACCACAGTAATTGGACTGAAAACCATGCAATATAAAACAATAACAAAACACAATACGTTGGTTTTGTTTCTTAAGAACATATGTATTTACACCAAATTTTACGTTAATTGTGCATATAATTTATATACAGAAATATAATATATTTGTGGGTGTACGTTTTGTTTTTAATGCATCTTCATGCACTGGTCATTTCATGCAACAAATTCAATTTCAATAAAGGCAGACTGTATTCTGTCCTATAAGTGACCTCTGACCTTCCAGGTCAGACAGGGTGAGAAAAGTAATGAATGATTCTAAGGGGCCTGGAAAATAGTATTGTGTGTGTGTGTGTGTGTGTGTGTGTGTGTGTGTGTGTGTGTGTGTGTGTGTGTGTGTGTGTGTGTTCATAAAGGAATGTTTGCTTTACAATGTACTCATAAAATATTTCAAACATTTTCTAAGTTTCCTTATTTTTGTTTTGGGCTTCGAACCAGTTGACAACAATACACACATCCCTCAGTGGTTAACCCCACTCCCTTCTGATCCTGGGGGTGAAGCTGTCCTTGTAAACTCAACTTGAAGCCCACATGTCCCCAACAAGACACGTCAGCACTCCAAATGAATAACGGCTTGAATCCTGGCCAGAATTTGGAATCAGTTTGTGTAAATTCAACTGAACGTCGCAGATGTTGAGACTTTTCCCCACTGTAAGGCTATAGCATGACTTTTTCACAACACTTTTTTGTTGAATAAACATTTTCATAAAAAAAGGCTTAAGCATGAATTTTTTTGTGAATCTAAAAACGTAAGGCCATACAATGTCTTTCTCGCATAGTAAGGCTATAGCATGACTATAAAACGAATATCATTTTTTTATGTGATAAGTCACTAAAAGGCAAAGGTTATTGCATGACTTTTTTTTACTAATAAGGCTATGACTTTTTATATAGAGTGTTAGAGTTATAAAACTTTAATATTAATTTTTAGCACCATAATGCATGACATTTTGTTATAACCCTGTTTGTTGATGGAAAACAAAATCATGCAAATATTTTTTCAGAATAAAAGAAGTCATGTAATAGCTTTATGTTTTTTTGTTTTTGTTTATGCCGACAAAAGTGACGCACAGCCTTACGTTTAAAAACGTAAAACGTACGCACATAAAAAGTCTTTTTTGTGGAAAAAAAAATCATATCACACCACCACCACATTTTTTTTTTTATAAAATAAAGACCAAAAAAAGGGTCTGAGGTTTTTTTTTTTTTTTTTACCCAAAAAAAAGTCATGCTAAAATTAGTTTTTTGACAAAAGACGAAATAAGTTACGGTTGGTGACGGAAAAAAACGTCATGACCTCTTTTTGACAAAAAAAGGTCATGCTCTGGCCTGACATTTTTTGACAAAAAAATTCATAAACATGTGAATTTGAGCTGTCATTGGGGCTGAATGAATATTAAGCAGCGCCCTCTTGTGTTAGCATGTGATGGCACACAGAAATGTGTTATTTAAACATTTTATGGACTGATGATCAGTCACTTCTGAAACAAATATTAAGCAGCAAATGACTGTGACTGTAGGCAGAAAATTTGGATAACTGGTGACTGGTGAAGAAAATAAGCCTGAGTTGGAGCGATTATAGAGATTTTAGTAAAGAGAAATATTTTATTGTAACATGACAAACAGTTCCACAGTTTCTGGAAGGTTTCTCCAAAACCTCAGAAATAAAAATGGTCACATTAAAGACAGAAAAACTCACAGTAAAACACTGATTACTCATATTCTTGAATCAATTCTTCTCATAGATCATAGAAGTAGCACAGAAATAAATACACAAAATTACGTTTTGAAATAATCTTATCAACTATCTGGATTGTTTTACTAAAGGAGACATTTATCTTGAATCTGGTCTTCAATCAGATGAACTCAAAACAGGCCGAATGGATTGAAATGCTGCTTTACTTTGTCAAACACTGCCACCTAGAGGCTGATTTTGAAATAACAGCCTTTTCCACCTTTGTACCTAATTTATTAAAAAAGATCAATAAATGAACAGGAAGTTGTACATTTATTGTTCACGTCCACAAACTAAAACCCATGGGTCACAAAGTATCTTCAATAAATACTCTTGAGCGCACAACTACATCTATTAACAGATGAACAATAGTATAATAAACTCAGAGTAAAGCGTTTAAGCAATTCAGGACATTTTTATACTCATATTATCCGTAGTGTGCATAAAGACCTTAATGAGGTTTTACAAAGCAGGTATGCTGAAGAAAGTATCAAGTGTTGAGGTGAATGTTATGTCTTGGACAACACCATCAAAATAAACAGACATCTGAAGAATCAAACAAGATATATATAACATTTTTTTTACTACAAAAAGTCAATTGCACAATTAAAATAACACACAAGTGCAAAGTGTTGCCTTTAAAGCTTGATAGCCTGTTGAAACAGTTTTAATATTGACTGATCTCAAAGGGATTCACTGCTACAGTACTTTTTTTTTTTTTTAAACCCTTCAGACAAGGATGGAATCAATGAAAGAAATCAAGCAGAAGTACGTGCTCAGTGATGGTGAGGACAGGCATGGCTCTGTCATGGAACAACACGTGTAAAGGGCCAAGTCTTCTCTTTGACACGACCTATTCTCTCACTCATATCACTTCCAGAGACAACATTTGTCCATGAGCAAGCACATGATGAGAATAATGAGGACAAACATCTTCACCACATGCAGGCAGACGCTCTACTTTGTGCAATATACCATGAATGTCATCATTTGCTGGAGCTTCGATGTAACATGTTTTTGAATTGTTCCTGCCACCAATGGTTTGTGTTCTCACACAGAGTTGTGAATTCTGAAAAAAGGTGGTTTTCTCCAGACTCTTCCATTAAAGTAGTGACTCTTAAGCTTTTCTTTTCTGTTTTGTTTTTTTTTTCCATAAAGCAACTCAATGTAGATATTGATGCACAGCAGCAGCCTCTGCTGGCATAAGTGGTAATAATGGTAATAGTGGTTTAATCCTTCTGGTAAGCAGAGTACTGCACTACTTGTAATATTATTTAAAAGGAAAAAGGCATCAATATAAGAGATTGACAAAGACAGAGAGACTATTCAAAATGAATAGTGGAACGCAGTTCATGGTCTTATTTGTCAAACCAGAGAGTCAGAGTGTTCCAACTGACCAGCAGTGGCTTCGGATGCTATTTTAATAAGGTCAAAAGTCACATGATGTTGCTTGGAATAAGAATGACCAGATGTTTCAGCACCATGGACAGATCCATGAGAACCAGAGGAGGTGCAACATAGTCACTCACGTCACAGACTGACACCACTGTTCTCTCTGTTGCTAACGTTAGAGAACATGACACCACAGACAGACAGTTGAACCATCTCATTCATGCAGGAACAGCTCGGCCCATCGGGTCAGGTGCTTCAAACGCACCGAAGCAAATAAAGGACGATGTGCTTACGAATTCCTGGGAACCCTCAAAAAACAAAGAGGTGAAATACAAACTGCCGTCTTTCCCTCTCTCCCTCCCCCCTCCTCCTCCTCCTCATGGTGACACACTAAAAAAGTAGTTCATCAAAGACGAAATCAGGCCTGTGAGATGTTGGTACAAAACCAAGTCTTTCCTGTTTTACAGTTCTTTTCCTCACAAAGAGAGAAGCCGGGTCCCACAGAGGCAGTGAGTGAAGTACGGTGTTTTCTTTGGAACAAACAGCACTGCAGCACATCAGCTAATAGAGCCTGGTTCCCAGAGGGGAGCTCAATATAGGACACTCTCCCTCTTCCTCCACTCGAGCTATTAATACACCCAAACAAAAGAAAAGAGGCTCAATGGGAGAACTCATGTGAAGTAAGTTAGACAAGAGCTTTGTAGTGAGGAGCTCTAAGGATTTCAGCTTTTCATGTAGGAAATGGATCTTACTTTATCATTTATATAGTGGTTGCCACTGTGGGAGTAGAAGTACTGTATGTACACTGCCCTGTTAAACTTCAAGTCCAGTAAACGCAACACAACAGCAAAGAGATGCATAGTTTTAAGCATGATAAATGTATATTCAATATCATCTGCGCTAGAAACATCAAACATTATTTCACCAGTTGGACAAAACAGACAGTGCTAAATATATTTATATCTCTATGTATATGTACGTATATATGAACATGTTTGTTTGCATAACTGCATGACAGGAAGGATCTCATGCAGCTTGGAGCAGCTACCTTGAAGTTAATGCTTTGGTTCAGATTCAGAGTGCATTAAAATAGAAGAAGAGGGAGTAGGTTTGAATGCACAGTGCTCCGACCAAATTGCATCCTAAATTGAGCAGGAAAAAAAAACAAACAAACAACAAAATAAACGGTTCACACACTTGTCACAAATACCCCTGTGCATGAACAGAATACAGTTTTCAAACACATGAGACAAAGCCAGCGTTTCCTGGCCAACACCAGCATTTGAACAAAAATATTCAGGCTGAATCATTAACAGGCGTCACATCTTAAACAGTACAAGTACCAAATCATATGCGGGGTATTAAAATGTGCAAGTAAACAATCTCATATTTAAAAAAAGAAAAAAAACAACAACAAAAAAAACATATACATGTGTTTGAGGTTTGTCCTCAGGTTTTCATAAAGGGTCAAAGTTTAAGACTTTGTGATTCTCTCAGCCTTTGCAGCTGAGAGGTTGAAACCTGTTTCAAGGATGGATGAGACAAAAACTGGTCTCAACAAAGTTCATGTGAAGTGTTGAACCAACATGACACAGGGGGGAAAGAATCTCAGAGAAAAAAATACAAAGTGGTTTCCACTGGACAGAGACCAGACTGCATGTGTCTGTCTGCTGTGGAAAGACGAGTTGGAACGTTCTCAGAAAACCCTGCAAGGACCCCAGTCAACAGATTCGCCATAATACTATCTCAGATTGCACTGTATCGTCACTAAGTGTAACCATGGCAACAAGTTTTGGCACACTTTTTAAAATAGACCATGCTTAACTTGAAAAGGAGCCAGCTGAAGCTTCTTGTTGTCTTGGATCTCGGATTTGATGGATCCGACCTAAGCTGACCTGTGTTTTCCGTTCGGGATGCTTGGTTGTAATGATCACAAGATAATGATGTCAGTAGCCACACAAGGAAAATCCACTGATTGGCTCAATAGTGACGTAAGCACATGGCACAAACGCAATCCTACGCCCCCATCAGAGGCAAGAAATAAACTTGGCTCTTCTTGATCTCCCTCAAACAAGACTCTACTTCTTCTTTTCTAACCCCCATAAATTAGTGGAAGTCCAACAGAGGACTCAGAGATTTGACAACAGCAGCGTATTCATGTGAACGTTGGGTTTCTAACAGAACAGTCAGTTTGCTGAGCTTCATGAGATAATCATTGTTGTAATTTAGCGCTATACAAATAAATCTGAACTGACCTGACGTTCAACTCGTCTTGCTTATAAGTTTGTCCAAATATCTAATTGGACAATTGATAGAATTACAAAAGGGATTAAACCCATCTTGATGACATGACAACAGTCTTTTTAGATGAAACAGACACACATACACAAAATATCCTTTTCTTTTTTTTAAAAGACTCACCGTATCCACTGTTTCTCTTCAGATCAGTCTGAACCATAAATAAGTTAACAATATAGCTTATCATAAATACATTTCAGTCTGTAAAATCCACATATAAATACTGCTCCCTCTTGCCCAGAGTTCCCAAAAAAGAGAAGTGGACGCACGATGCAGCGAAGCATCACCTCTCCTCCCTTTGACACAAAAATACAAAGCATCCACGGTGTAAACTGCGATTTTCCCTTTGAAACCTCTGGGATCATGGACCAAAACAAAGGGCGCGGACAGAAGATTGAGCCGTACTTGTACGAGACTGAAGACGTGTTAAGTGTCTGACTGGACCTGCGGCAATCGAGCAGCCCTTTCATATTCAGACATCGGCGTCAGCATCCTGGTCCCTGATTGATACAGTGTGTGTGTGAAGGACAGACAGAAAGGAGAAAGGCTATTGCTAGTGATGACTGACTGATACTTGAGGTGATGGTTGCGGCTCCTGCTGCATGCTTGCTTTTAGAGAAGTGCGGACGTCCATGCAATTGACTGAACCACAGGCAGATCTGTGGGGGGGTCGGCGGGGGGCGGAGAGGAGCAGAAAGGAGAGCTGTCCTGGTGCTGGTCCCAGTCTTCCTTGGGTTCATGGAAATGAAACCGCCCTCATTGTCCGTCTGAAAAGTGAAATGTCCCTGGTTGTTGCTCGGAGTCCGTTCCCAGGGCCACAGGTGTGTTGACGGGGGTGGTGGAAGGCGTGCTGTTGGAGGGCTGCGGGTTGGCGTCGCCCTCTGCAAATGTCTTCTCCTGAGACTGGGAGGAGGAGGAGGAGGAATGAGTGCTCTCGCTGGAACTGCTGCGTGTCTCTGTGCTGGTGCTGGTCTTTTTCATCTTCCTCCTCTTAGCAAGTGGGGCCTTGTCCACTGTCTGCAGGCGGAACCCTTCCCTCTTACATTTGTTGAATGCCTGCCAAACAAAGAGAAGGGATTAACTAGGCTTTTAACTCCAATATTTATACCATGGTCTGGGTGAATACTCTTTTCTGATTGGCTGGCAGCTGTGCGTGAACACTGTTAGTACACAGGTAGTACACAGGTCGTTTGATGAACCATGATGAACTTTTTTTAACATCCACCATCGACACAACAGTGGCAACATTAAACAGCACATGAGCGTAAAATTTCTTTCAACTTGTTTGGAGCGGACAAGAATTTTTTTTTAATCAGATGCTTCAGAAGAAAAAGAGACTGAGAAGGAAAGACAGAAATCAAGTGAAAAACGACACAGGGAAGTCATACTAGGAGAGTCACCCACATGAGTCAGGGCTTGGATAACACATGAGAACATACATTAATGATCCCTTTTCTGCTTCTTTGGCAAACGATCATGGTATAAGCGGGTTAAATCCACGCATTGGTGAGCGTTAAACTGCCTTCTATTCGTTCAATGTATACTGTATATATTCTATATACATATATATATCTTCTTTGTCTTCTTTGTCTACGGGCTAATCTAATCTCTCATCCAGCCGCTACGTCTTACATTAAAGGTGGCTTTGACGTAAGTGTGGACAGAGACGGTCGAGGAGCCGAGGATGTCTGGGGTCATGAGCGGGTTGGAAGACAGCTGGCTGTCGTCCTGGAGCCAGGAGTTGTAACGTAGACCACACATCTTAATCCGCTTGTTTGGATCCACCGTCAGCAGCTCTGCAGGAAGACGATAGAGACAAGAACCTTCAGTGCCTCACTGGAGCCAAAGATCGACTCGATCCCAGTTTGACGATGAAAGCCGAGCTCAACAATCACTTTCATTTTCCTTTGAGCTGCAGAGGTTGTTATAAACATTTGAAGACAACTGAAAAGGAGGAATGTACCAACAGATTACAAATCTGTGCACAAAGGTTAGAGTTTATAAACAAGCTGCTAGTACATTCTGAAATACACATTACTTTGGTCTTCTTTGTTTGCCAGGAACAGAGCTCAAACTATTTTATTTTAAATTTTGTTGGAATTTTCATTACTTTCTGGTGTATTTAGCATTTAGTTATTAAATATGTCTTTGCTCAAACACACTAGAAACATCTGTATGGTAATGACACATGTTGTAGTTCCCTTTGTGAGGTATATTGTTCAGTTTTGAGTACAACAACAACTGATCGGGTCTGATCCGTCCTGTTTCATTCTGAATACTCTTCACACTCTCATCACGGTTCTACTCACTAGACTCTAAAACGAGCCACTGTTGTCCTACTTACCTTGTATAAGGTCTTTGGCCTGCTGGGAAACATTTTTCCAGGCCTCGCCTTCAAAAGAGAAATCTCCCTGTTTGATTTTCTTCATTATTTCTTCAGCGCTGGTGTGTGTCAGACTCTTCTCCTGACACTGGAAAGGCACCTGGCCAGACAGCATGGTGTACTGCAACCACACGGACACATTCCATCCATTATTATAAATCTGTCTATAGGTGATTTCCTTCTTGCAGTGTAAACAGGTGACATGGTAAATAATCAATATGCTTTGGAATAATGACCATTGAAATGTGCTGAACAAGCACTGACAACAAATGTGTGTGTTTCACTGAATTAACAGCAAACTCTCACCTTGACCAGTTACTGTCTGTCTGCTAAACTCTCATTCAAATGACGTTGTACGGAACAGTCCTTGGATGGTGGAGGTTCGTCATGCCCTCATCTCTCCCTCTCTCTCTCTCATCATCTTTGCTCCCAGCGCATTGTGCGCAGTTTGTCAGTAGCCATTTCATCACGACTCCATGAGGCACACTACTTCAGTTTCCCCCCAGGGGGCGGCAATGCAAAGCAGCGCTTACACAGAAAGCCCAGGCTCAGGAAGGATGACAAGAAGAGAAATCTCTCTTCTTTCACTGCCTCCCCTCCGTGTGCCCTCTTATTCTCCCTCTGACCTCTCCTTTACATTTTCTCTCCACACACACACACACACACAGACAGACTGACACAAAGGCTGAATTAGGACATCTAATACGCTTGGGAGCAGTATCTTAATTTGAGCACGTAGTAAAGCGTCTCCGACAGAGACTCTTCACTCTGTGGAGAGCGTTTAACTGTGTCAGCTAACCACAGGGTGCTGGAGGTTGTAACGCTGAGCCAGGCAGGGAGAGGAATATCATAAAAAATGGGTTTAACAGAATACACACACGCACGCACTAAATGAAGCTCAAGATTTAAATTTCGGTATTAAAACTGTTTACTGATCAATTTATCTTTGAAAGGGAAGATGTAATTTGACTTATTAGAACAAACGACATGAACACTCAGCAACTTTCGTCTCTCTACTTCAGTCTCTCAACTGACTGTCATGTGTAGACGTGCTAGAAAAACTGCAGGTATGATGAATGATCCCAACAGTCAAACTACTCAGACTTTGTTTTAACGTGCACCTGGTTGCTGTGGTGACACACATCCACTCACCAGAATGACCCCCAGACTCCACAAGTCACAGGACTCGTCGTAGCCGTCGTATTTGAGTATTTCTGGTGCTGCATACTGCAAGGTGAAGCAAGGCGTCTTCAGCAGCTGATTGTCTGGCGGTTTGAGGCGTGCAAAGCCAAAGTCTATGATTTTTATCTCCGAGTTCTCACTCTCGTCTGTGAAGAGCAGGTTCTACAAAGCAATTCAAGACAGGGGCAATCATTTCTTTCTGCTGGAACACTCAGTAGCGTACCAAATTAGAGATGAAGACTTCTCTTGCTAGCTGTATTTGACCCTTGGTGGGGTCAAACAATTCTACTTGTACTTTGCAGCTGATTACAGTCAGATCAGGCTCAACTTAAAACACAGCAATTCTGTTTCTATGACTTATGACCCCCCCACAGAGTGGGTATCATCAGAAACTCTTCTCAGGCAGAATACGATCTCTACTTTGCTGTCATCCTTTACCTCTGGTTTGAGATCCCTGTGAACAACTCCTACGTCATGCATATGACTGACAGCAGACACCAGTCTGCGCATGATGCGGCTGGCCTCGGTTTCACTGAAATGCTGCTTCCTGCGGATCCTCTCCAGCAGCTCCCCTCCACCCAGCAGCTCCAGAACCAGGTATGTGTGGAGCTGTAGAAACAGATTTATCATGTATTTATGTAGTCATATTCACATTTCACACACACTGCTAATAATACAGCAGAAATATGGACCTTTATGTACCAGTAACAGACTGAGCATTTGCTATATGTCTGTGGAAAAAAGATTTCTTTCCATTTTGTTCCATGTTATACTGGTGCACTACAAAGTGGAACAAAATTTCGTTGCCACGGGCTCAATGCAATAAATGGAATAAAATTAGATAAGATAGTTCATGATTAAAAATGTCTATAAATAAATAAGGTCAAAATAAAATAATAATAGGGTGCAGAGAAGAGTCCATACTTCATGTACATCCTATCATGATGAGATCAAACCTTCATATTTCCATTAAAATTAAAGGGAACACATAAAGTGGAGAGGGAATAATATGTGTGTAGAAGGGTAAAGTGTCTCATTAGAGCTGAGGAAAAAAGGATTTGGTTGAGGCAAGTCAAGGCTTTGATCCGGGTCACAGACCTCTGAGGTACTGTAATAACCCACTGAGCTCATCAGAACTAAAGTGGTGCTCCTGGGCTTGAAGGACCGGGGCTAATGAACCTGTATACTGTCAGAAACAGAACAGAGGTTGACTATATGGGGAGCATGAATACAATTTGTTTGGTTTTTTTGGTGCAGCTCAGTGAGCCAGCACTGAATCCAGGTTTGTCACGTTCAGTATCACTACATGTGTTTGTGTGGGAAATATGGAGAGACGTTTGTGGGACGATACATGAAAAGACACACACCTCCAGGGCTTCCAGCATCCCCATTAATCTGCCTTGTTCCACTTACAGAACTTAATAAGGCTGCAGTCCCCACAGGCTCCGCGCAGAGACACACAAAACAGAATTTATGGGCAACAAATATGGACGGCATGAGGAACTTTACCTGATCATGGTAAATTTCATGGAGCTTGACGATGTTGGGGTGGCCATCGCAGAGCTTCAAAGCTGCTATTTCCCGCTGAGTCTGTGCCTCCATTCTGTCAGGAAACCAGCAGGAAGTCACACATAACGCTCAGACAATACAGCATATTTATATATAGAGAGAGACTAATTCTTCAGGGGTGTTAATCATTTACCTCAATCTTAATACGTTTTTCGTAACCTGCTCCATTGGTGCTATCTAAGCATGATATTCCCTGATCAATTCATCTCCAAGTCATAAAATGTTTTATTTGAAAATAATTTGAAAATATTCAACCGTTTCAATCGGGAATCCAACTGATTCTGGACTCTGAAACACCAACAGTCCAAATAAAAAGTTTGAGAAAATGTAAGTTTCAATGTGAGCTGGCAGACAGAATTAAATTGTTTGTCCCAGATCCTGTGTCAGCACACGTGATCTTCATTGATCCGGGAGTAGAATCATGCAGTAGTGTGGGTTTATGAACATATTAATGGGATTAAGATTTGTTACCTATGTAATAATCATTATCGTAAAAAACATTATTGATGGTAGAAGTTTCAATTTGTTGATGACTGAATTTGACCAACATTTGGTGCAACACAATTGGTCTCCATTCGTTGATTTTGGAGAATTTCCAGTGAACTCCAGTGAAGTTGAGAATCTTCAGGGAACTGAAGTTAGAGCACTAGAACTATAAAAGATCACAATGTGCCATGTGTTGTTGAATGAATGTTCTAAAGTGCATTGAATGTTGAGCTGTGCCAGTATTTCATAAACACTGACTACTGTCAAACTCCTTTAAAAAAAACCCACATCATCAGTTGTTAGTTTTCTCCAGTAATGTAACTGATTACAGTTAATTTCATTTGATAACTCTGTTACATGTAACCAATGCTGCACATAAGTATGGCTTTGAGTTTGTACCTCTTGCTGACAATCTTGACCGCATACTTCTGTCCAGTCTTCTTGTGTGTACACCGCCTGCAGATTGAGAAGCTGCCCTCCC
The DNA here is from genome assembly GCA_901007665.1 of Aeoliscus strigatus. Classification (NCBI taxonomy): domain Eukaryota; kingdom Metazoa; phylum Chordata; class Actinopteri; order Syngnathiformes; family Centriscidae; genus Aeoliscus; species Aeoliscus strigatus. The sequence goes on from CAAKHB010003377.1 coordinate 149,469, forward strand.
CCAGAGCGCTGTCCTTCAGGTCCATCTCATAGCTCATATAGAAAGGTGAGTCCTGTAGGACCAATTAAAGGTTTTGAGGTGAAGATAAGTCCTACAAGACATCACCAGAGTCTAATAATAGAATATCAAAAAGTGAACGGCCTAAGGGATTCTTAAAATCGTGCAAAAAATAATGTATGAATTGATCTGATTTATATAACCCTGTGTGATCATCTACAGATGAAAAGTAAGATATAAATATAGTGGATCTATAGAAACCAAAATAACATTGGTGTGCTGCTTAGCATTTGTTGTGTCCTATAATATGTATACAAACAAGTAAACATTAAAAAAGGGAAAAACACAAATATGAATTTAGATATTTAAGAACACACGAGAGCAACAAACAAAGTCTAGTGAGCTGAAACTGAGCTTTCAAATTGGACGTGGAACTGAATTCAGTATTCCAGGGTTTTGTTGATACAGACAGCGGGTGCAAGCATGGTCAGAAAAGTAACTGTCAAACAAAGTTCATCAAAACATTTCAAAGCAGAATGTTGCATAATGTAAAAGCTTGAAAAGTCCTATTGGCGTCAGGTCTGTCTATCTCAATCTAAATAAAGTCCAGCGCAGTGGAAAGAACCGGAACAGAGAGGAAGTTTTAACAAATCACATCTGTCTGTGACAGCAGTCGTTAGGTTAAGTGTGCTTGTGCAGGGCAGACCCAAGTACATACATCTTACCTTCATCATGGCGCTGCGGGCCACCGCAGCAGAGCCCGGCCTCTCAGAGCCTCCACACAGCTGGACAGGGTCGTCCATCACCACATTCCTCTTGAACAGAATGGAGGGGGCCATGAAGGAGTAGCCCTTTACAGAAACACATGAACATGAACTTGTTTACATGGCACCGGGACATAAGGAGAGACCGGTAAATGGACAGAAGAAAAGTGAAGGTCAAGTTTGTTTTTTCACAAAAGAAAATAATAATCACATTCTACGTCCTCTAGACTGACTGTTGTATTATCTGTTATTATCGATTATTTTTAGATCCTTTTCCCTTCAAATGTCATTAACTAAAACCTGACTCACATAGACAATCCAGCTGCTGCTCTTGTTCTACTGGTCATTGTGGAGCACATCCTGTCTCCTTCCAGCTGTGGAGATCACTGTCACTAATCACTCTTTTACGCCACCACGCACGCACGCACGCACGCACACACACACACAGCTGTGGGGTATGTAGTGACAGCCATGGATGGACGGAAGGATGGATGCTGAATGAATGAGATGCCCTAAATTGCTGGGCTTGAATATTTGATTGCTCTGCTGTGAAATTACGTCTTGACACTCTTAATGCAATTTTAATTTTGTTTTGTGAGGCACGGAGGGGGAGCGAGTGCACGGTTTAAAATTGGGATTGATGTCGTTAGCACAGAGATTGCTAGGCTTGCAAATTATAAAGACCACCAAATTTCAGACTGTGTGAATGGCAGCCGAGAGCGAAAAAAAGCCAAGATGAAGTTGGCAATCAAAGAGTAAAGGCGTAACCGAGACAGACGTGGTGATGCTCTCAAAGTGTAACCTTTTATTCCATGAGAGAAGGCAGTTAATGGGTCTATTGATCTATCCAGCTCAAGGATCCAGAAGGCAATCAGAGCTGAAATTTCATGCAATACATCAGACAGCCATCAGCTGGCAGAGTTGTGGGCCATATTACGGTTCAAAGCTACATCAAAAATAGTCATTCACATCTGTTCCTTCAATAGGAGCTGCATATGGCAGCAATTACCGCAATAAAAGACCCTTTAGTCAATTTGAATACCGACGCACACAGACAGACTCATGTTGACTTACAGCAACCTTTTGAGGACATTCACAACTTCACTTGATGAGTTCAAATGCTGTGGAGTATTTCAAATATAGTCACAGACAAAAAGTGGAGAATGTATAATGCCATTTTTCATCTGTGTCAACATTTCACACATGCCAGCAACCAAAACCTAGACAAACATCAGCACCGATAGGTGTTAACGGCATCCCCTGCAATGCCCCGCAGGGAGAACAGAGGAATATTCACAAGAAAAACAGCCTAACATTGTTTCCCACCCACCTGGAAGATGCGGTCACAGTTCTGAGGCAGAGCTGCGGGGGAGTAGGTGGGGTCCATCTCTGTGAACTCCTCTGCAAAATTGCTGACATCCAGCTCATCCCGAATCACTGGCTTGAAAGGGGCAGGCACCTTCTTCGCTGCCAAGTCCTCCCAGTTAATTTTCTAAAAGGGAAACAAAAAAGGTGAAAACACTTACTTTAGTGTTCCTAAATGTTTGGGCTCATGTTTGGGCTCATATTAATGTCCTTTCCTGTTGTGTGACATGTAATAAAATGTTTAAGAGAAGCAGTGACCTGGTAAAAGGGGTGTTTCTTTACATTCTCTGCTCCGTTAGGACCTGAACCTAATCTCTTTTTTGGATCTTTGATGAGAAGTCGCTGGATGAGGTCTTTGGCCAGTGCTCCCATGTCTTTTGGGAAAGGAGGATCCTTTTTAGAAATCCTCCTGGGATGTGAGAGACAGATATGGTCAGTGCTGTGGAATGATTGAAATTGAAGGATTGCTGCAAAAAAACCCAAAACAAAAAATAGCAGGGGAAAATCCATACTTGGCAATGTCAGTGTGAGAGTTTTCATCTCCATCAACAGTGAAGGGTGATCCACCAGTCAAAAGCTCGTACATCAAAACACCCAAACTCCACCAGTCCACCGCCTGGAATGCATGAACGCACCAACCTGTGACTTTGGCTTGCTGGACTAAAAGAACAACCTCACTGGAGGGAGTGCTCCCATTCAGTGTTTGATTTGATCAAACAGACCGCTGCATTAAACATAAAACAACACATTACCTTATCGTGTCCAGACTCTCCTCCTTCCACAATTTCTGGAGCCATATATTCAATCGTTCCACAGACTGAGAAGGCTCTTTCCACCTAACACAAACATTTTGCACATCAGATATCAAACATAAACAATGACAAGTGTCAAATGATTTATCAAAAGAATAACTCGCTAATCCGTTTCATCATTACCGTGCAATCAGATCAGATTTAAGTGACAGTGGACTTGATTTGGCATCAAATTTCGCATTTCGACTTGTGCATAGAAGTTCATGACATCATGACTGTGGAAAGTAGTTGGCAGGAAATGATGGGAATGCTCTGGGCTGACACATGCATAAAAGTACCATGTGTTTCTGAATAAACAATCTTCAGTATTTACCCTACAAATTATATTTGTTGTAACATACAAATTGACAATTTATGTTGTTATACTTCCACATTACTGATATTTTCTCTGACTTACAAATACAAATATGTTACAAATATATGTAACATAAAAATATACAATAGTCAATGTCTTTACAACCACTTTTTGAATCATGGGAACAAACTAATGACTCAGTTCTGGCTCAAACTTTTGAATGTATCATAATGTTTTAATTAAACGTACCTGATCAAATTCCTTACTAAGGCCAAAGTCTGTGAGCACGATATGGCCATTTGAATCAAGTAAAATATTCTCAAGCTTCAAGTCACGGTAGACAATGCCGAGCTGCAAATACAAACATGACAGAAGTGAGGCAAACAGTGACTAAGCAGCAACAGATAACAGCTGACCATCAGAGAAGCTGAAGATATTTTACCTTGTGTAGATGCTCTAATGCCAACACAATCTCTCCACTGTACAAGGCGACTTCTTGCTCCTTGAACCGCACCCTTTGCACCAAGTGTGTAAAGAGCTCCCCACCATTTACATAATCTATCATGAAAGAGATTACATAACCATGAAATATTTCATGCAGCACATATTAATGCATGTTGGTTAGTTAAATGTCGGCTTGTAAGAATTCATTTAGCTCGTATAGCTTCTCTTTTATTAGAAATCTCTAGCAGCAGGAAATTTACACAAAGAACATGCTAACCGAGAATGAGGTGAAGCTTGGTGTCGGTCTGGAAAGCATAGTGAAGTGTAACGAGGAATGGAGACTGCCGGATATGCTCCAGCACTTGACGCTCCGTGCGTGTGTGTTCTGCCGTCTTTGCTTTTTGTACGATAGTGGCCTTCTTTAAAACCTTCATGGCGTACAGCTTCCCCGTATCATGACCACTCACTTTCCTCACCAGGAACACTTTGCCATATGCTGGCGGATAATGCAAACAAAGACAGAGGACAAAGTTTAAAGCAGATCAAAGCTTTTTACAGAAATTATGGGTATGGGTTCTGTGCATTACATGGAAACTCACCTCCAGTGCCTAGCACTTTCAGTAGCTCAAAATTTTCTATTCCCACCCTCTCTACATGGCCTGTCAGGTTGGCTGAAACAGAAATAAACATTAAAAGAGAATCTGATCAGACAGCCATTTACTAAACAAACAAAAAAAACCTTACATATTCAGGACAAATAAATAGCAAATACTGTGGTGTGATGTCTTGTTGTTCACATGATATTGATTTTAGCCCAAAACAAACAATCATGTCTTGTATATGTTCTGCATGTTTATTCAGTAGGTATATCTAATTGTACATTTTTCTTTTCACTTGGTTTGCAGCTTATGGCCAAAAAACAGAAGAAAGAATATTTTATATTATTTTATTTTATAACTGTGCCCACATGATAAATAATGTATTCTTGAAGACACTCATCTGTTTAAAACTGAGGTGCAAAAGACTCAAACTAAAGCTACAAAGGTTAGAGAGGTCAGCAGCATTGAAAATCTTTTCATTCTTTTTCACTACTTACTCTCTGAGAGTTACTAGATTTATGATCGTTTTACATGCCCCATTACCTTGGCTTTATTCATGTATCTTTAATGTTGAGTAGTGTTTAAGACATGATTTTCTGTGCTCACACTAATGGCCAAAAGACATTGCCAATGGATTTTCGCTTACTGACAACGACTCTTCGTGTCTAAATCTAAATCTCCCACTGCGGCTGACTGAGCATAGCGTGCACTTTTGACATGCATGTCCATTGTAGTGAAAACATTCCTTCTGTCTCACACTCTCGAAATAGGCTGTTGAGCAATTAAAGCAGCTGATTTCCTCTTGCTGCCTCTCCTGTTACACATGACAAGAAATGCTATGACTATTAGGCTATTCAAGTGCACACAGTATCATTTCACAACAATAATCCTGTCCTTCAAATTTGAAGTCAGAGGTTTTGGTTGCATAACCCCCTTTATGTGCTCACCCTGCCAAGGCCAAGTTTGATTTCAGTGTTTATTAATAGACTGGCAGAGGTGTCCGACCAGAGGATGCCTGACTGCTGGACGAGAGGAGGCAAATGGCAGTGTTCCTCAAAATAAAAAGCCTTCCTCAAATTTAGGTTGGTTTCCTGTGTGTTCAAAGTGAAAACAATCTAATAATAGGCCATTTTGTATGGTACACATTATGACTTGTCAAAGCAGGAAAAGCACAGGTGGAAACCCCATTATTAATGATGACCCCATTCCATTAATTGTCCCAGTAAGCCGTGTCAGTGAGTGACCGTACACAATGCTACTGCCCTGCTTCTGGCTCAACTCGACTGAGTGCAGCTATCATTAATGTTATTAACTGCACCGTTGCTTTTCCTGCTCAGACTAGACAAAACAGCTGCTGCGAAAAGGGCCTTTGCTTTCCACATTAGGAAAAGGTTTGACTTTTGAATCATATTATCCATTTACAGACTCAAATGCTGTACAGAGAGTCAGTTTGGAGAGTAAAGAGTAATACTGTGTTCTGTAGTTGTGAACTGAACAAATTAGGTTAAATATCTGTAGTGGTCTTCCAAATGGGCTTAGTGGGTATGTACATGATGTGTACCCCTGTTCCTCTCTACTTTTTTTGAGTAGGATTGATGTAATACAATGGGTACACATGAAACAAGTGCAAATGACAACTGGACAGGCTGCATATTTAAACCAGGGGTGCAGCAGTAGTCATGTTGCAGCCTGAACAGAAAAGACATTTGCACTGTGTTTTTTGAAAGCAGCTGCACTGAGAAGTATTCAACTTCCTTCAACTACTAATGAATTAGCTGAACAACTCAACTCAAAACGAGTCCCATCCTGAGTAGCTTCATATTGTAAATGATGAAACATTTTCAACAGTAACTTTTGTCTTTTGTCAGTTTGTCTTTATTATTTTAGCTACATTTTGTGCCTGCTTCTACTGTTTCATCTAGTAATTTTCATGTCTACAAGGAAAACAAGAGTCATCAAGAATCGGTACATCCATAAGATGCATTCCAAGGAGGCAAAATGGGGTGAAGAAGAGAGCAGCAATCTCACAGGCTAATTTTGACGTATACAACAATACAACTCATACGATACTCATGAATTGTTGATTCAATGCCTAGTACAGTGTGTAGGCACAATATTAATACACGTTTTCCTCAGTGACATGTCAACAGTTCAGTACAAGTTAGCTTCGCAGTGCCTGCTAATGATTCCAGTCGTTAACATTTTATTTAATTTAAGGAAAAGGCGTTGACAGTCGCATGAACTTGCTGACAAACTGTATCACGGTCAGAATTAACCTTGTTAAACGTACCAACTAATGCTAACCTGTGCTAATGTGATTAGCCAAGTTGACACGGTTATTAGCAAACGTTTGTAACAGTGTGTTAGATAACGTGGCTTAGCAGTAACGTTACAGGTAAAAAAAAAAAAAAAAGCTAACGTTAGCCTTCCTCTGCCATTTGTGGACCAGACTAACGTCAATGAAACGAAGCTAGCCAGCTAACATTTCTATTCTGACACGTGTCTCCAAAAAGATAAATGGATGCGTCAAAACCAGTTAAACTAGGTCGAAGAAAACTTACCATTTTTTAGCTCATGTTTCACAGTAAATAGGTCTTCTCTGGAAGCTCCCTCCATTGGAGATGGCATCGTATTTTCCTGCTCCAATTAGGACGCTTTTCACAGAAGGTTACGCTCAGCTCACAAGCTAATTTGCGATAATAAAATGAAGATTTCTTCCACGCAGAACCGGAGCATTGGAATCCTATGAATTAGCTCTAAGGCTGACTGACATAGAGGCAGAACGTTGTCACCAAAGCAGACCTAAAAGGAAACACTTGCCTCTGTCTGGAGGACACCTCTGCCACTACCTTCGCAACCAGGAAGACCCTCTTCCCTGATTGGCGTTGCTATGTGAAAATCCGACCTCGGATTGGCTACTTTTGAGGTAGCGACACATAGTCCCGCCTACTTCCAAACACTGACGGCTGCCTTCCTGACACTTATGTCAAAGGTCAGAAGTCAGAAATTTGTAGTTCAATTAAATGCATTCATTATCATGCATCAGCGTGAAAATGAATAGTAGAATAAAAAAACGATTGCATTTGTTCATAATTCTGTCATAAATCTCAGTGTATGTTTCAATATTCAGGAGCTGTGCTTATTTTTCATTGTTACCATCATTCTTTGAGTGATTTCTTTAATCATTGAAAATGTACAGCTGGTAATCTAGCTGGGTATTTGCTGGTCCAAACTCAAACTATACTGAGGAGATTGTATAACTAATATTTAAAGTTGCGATTACATGTTGTTTTGTAGATGCCCAAAAAAAGCAAATATTCACCAACAAATGCAAATGAGCACATTAAATGACGATGAGTGTTCTATTCTATATATTCGAGAACATTCTCTTGCCTCAATCCAGTTTGCAGTTTAAAATCAGACAGATTTGTGCTTCAAATGGTCCTGTGCCTCCTCCTTGAGGAAGCTGGTTGCCATTGCTTTCCTTTCAAAGATTTTTACGTCACATGGGTAAGGAATATGGATGACTTCAGTTCTGATGTGAAATATCTGACAGATCTCTAACAGATTCAACTTCTCCTTGTGTAATATCTCATGATCCAGCAGTCAATTCTGTCATCATAATCTGTTTTCCAAAAAAATGAAGTGCAAGGGCATTGAAAGATTCCAGACCAACAGCTGACTATCTATTATAAGATACAGTGTGAAATCTTTTTTTGTTTTGTCATTTGATCTACAAAGATAATTGGCACAAGGTTTAAGACTTTGAAATAAATCAACGTAAATTAAATGGAATGCTAATTTAAAAATTCTGGAATTAAAAAACACCTACTCAGTTTACTGGGGACTATATCCAAGCTTAGGTGTATGTATGTGGAGTATATGAATTACACTGATATATAAATATCACATAACTAAAACATATTTCAATACATCGGAAGACTGGAGCTTCTTGGGGGGAAATGCAAAGTGGGTTTATGCAGTCGCAATGTCCAGTCAGAGGTGGTTTTGACATGGGTTTCGATGAGGATTGTACTCCGACGCGTAGGGAGGCGCTATTGAGCTGGACACGTCAGGTAGAGTTTATTAAAAACAAGGAAGAAGACGCCGAATTCAACGAAGAAGAAGAAGGGGGTTTGGCTAATTAGCTAGTTAGCTTCACGCCGCTGCTGACTGACCTCCGTTCCATGATGGCCGGTGTTAGAGCCCTTGGTGTTCTTTCTAAATTGTCATTAAGGAGATATGCTGTGAACACAGGTACAAACTTTGTCATGTTTTTTCTAGCGACGGCATGGGGAAGAATGCTGAACATGTGTAATGTCCGACTTGTAGATGTGCAATCTATGACGTTACATTGTTAGCGCCGAAAAAGTTACCCAGAAATGACAGCGAGTGCATTAAACAACCAGACTATTGAGTATTTTTTTCAGCACTCGGCTTTAACCAGTATATTCATTAGAGCAACCAATGTGACCTTCCATGAAACATCTTGGCGTTAACTCAACTGGATGCTCCAAAGTTACTTGGACTGCAACGTGTGATTCAAACGAATTAATGATTAAACCGGAACTCTGGTTGAAATGTATGTATGTATGTATGTTTGTTTGTTTTTGGCGTTTAATAATAACCGATTGACAGACACTAGAAGATTTGTCCATGTATTCGTCATTGTAGAGGCTACTGATCGCTCCATTCTGTCTGAATGAAAGGCGTGGAATGTAGGTGAAGGGTCACTTGCCAGTAGAACAGCTTGTCGTCGGGGTCACCGTCTACAGACGTCAATGAGATTACCTGTTATACATGTCCAGTGTATGTTGATCAAAATTCATGTATTTGAACTCTGTTCAGTGCTGATTACCGATATTTTCAATGTGAATTGCAAGTGTGCAGCAGTTTGGATGACTTTCACAATCTAGATACAAGACTGTAATCACGTCTTGCTTATGTTTTTTAATTACAGGAGGCAATTTCCGGACCTTCTCAGTTGCATCTGCCATGTTAGGTAAATTGTATATAACAAGTGTGTTCAGTGTGTGGGTTAAAATAAGCCAGCCCGCCGGTCCGGTTATTAACTTATCTGAATTATCCTCCTCGTCTATCTTTAGCCAGGACCCACGTAAACTATGAAGTCAAGGGCGATGTTGCTGTTGTTCGGATCAACGACCCCAATTCTAAGGTATGAGGTCAAATCTTGTGGATGTTTGTGAATTCTGTCCTGTGTTTAATGGATTATTGTCATTCCAGGTTAACACACTGTCAGTTCAAATGCAAAATGAGTTGACAGAGGTCATGGATGAGGTGTGGGCCAATAATTCTGTCCAGAGTGCCGTCCTCATCTCCTCAAAGCCTGGATGCTTTATTGCAGGAGCTGATATAAAGTAAGAAAATGCTCTGATGATGCACCCTCTGCGTTAACACATGCATTTTTTATGTATGACATATTACTGGCTTTGATTGGATTGCTTGGACTGTCTTGTCATCGATGATACAGTATGATCCAAGGCTGCAACAGTGTAGAGGAGGTCACCAAACTCTCACAGGAAGGGCAGAAGATGTTTGAAAAGATTGAGAAATCTTCAAAGCCCATTGTAGCGGCCATCAATGGTTCTTGTCTCGGGGGTGGCTTAGAGGTAAATACATTAATACATTAATTCAACACCTTACTATCTATCTACAGTATATATTGCTCTTTTTGACTAAGCTTATTAATAACCATCTTATGTCCTACTTTTATTTTTCAGTTTGCGATTGCATGCCAGTACAGGGTTGCGACAAAGAGCAAGAAAACAGTTCTGGGTACTCCTGAAGTCATGCTGGGTCTTTTACCGGGGGCTGGTGGTACTCAGAGACTCCCCAAAATGGTTTGTACATGTGTTGATGAATGGCTTTTACCACTACAACTGTATGACTCTGACAGTCTGAAGAACAGAGGATGGGAGGATGGGCTAGTTCATACAGGGTTCATACAGGGTGTACAGTTATGACGTCATAAAGTATATTGTCATCTGTTCATTGTGTCTTTGTAAATTCAATTATTCAGGCTGTTTCATTGCAACTTCAGCTCTTCACAAATAACCATGACAGAAATGTTGTTGAAATGTTATGTTACATCAGGTTGGACTGCCCAGTGCCTTTGACATGATGCTGACCGGAAGAAACATCAGAGCAGATAAAGCCAAGAAGATGGGACTTGTTGACCAGCTTGTAGACCCTCTTGGTAAAAAAAACAAACAAACAAAAAAAAAAACCATCCACATTTGGCTGTTAATCATAAAGTCTTAAATTGTGACTGATGGTGTGTTCTGAGTGTGTGAGTTTCCGTCTGTTGGTGCTCTGCTTCCAGGACCGGGGCTGAAGAGTCCCGAGGAAAGAACGATTGACTACCTTGAGGAAGTGGCGGTTGAATGTGCCAGAGGAATCGTCAATAAGAAAATTCCTTTACGGAAAGAGAAGGGCACAATGCAGAGTGCGTTTCTTTGTTTTTGTCTTCATTTTTGAGCTTATGAATCAAAGCTGCTCACCACATCAAACACTCTCTCCGCAGAAATTCAAGACTACATCATGGGCTTTGAGTTTGTACGGAATCAAATTTACAAAACCGTCAAAGGGAAAGTCATGAAACAGAGCAAGGGACTTTATCCAGCACCGCTGAAAATCATTGACGTAAGTGACGTCTCTGCGTTGTAACTCTTCTAGCATTGATTTCACACCGTCTTTTACATTGGATTAACTTTAACACACACACTGGTGCGTTCACTTTCAGTGTGTGAAGACCGGAATAGAACAGGGTCCTGTTGCTGGATACTTGGCTGAGTCTCAAGTGGGTTTGATGTATTTTTCCTTCCTTTATTTTAACAACAGTAACATTGTCATTACAATTGTAATTCTGTTTTTGTTTTTTTTCCCCCCAGAATTTTGGTCATTTGGCCAAAACCACAGAGTCAGCAGCCTTGATCGGTCTCTATCATGGTCAAGTTGCGTGTAAGAAGAACCGCTTTGGAGCTCCTCAAAAGGAAGTCAAGTAAGTGAATATCATGTTTGTTTGTGTGTGATGTGGGACTGTCAACATGCTCAATCTCTTGTGTGTACACAATTATTTTATTATGAAAAACACACACCAGTACGTGTTTGGTGGCCAGTCTACGTGGACGTCCTAATGCGCCACTGTGGTGTTCGACACAGTAAATGTCACGTCTCCAAATCAGTAAAGTAAAGGAAATTTATTTAGATATAACACAAGCCACAGATGGAATTTTTTATGTTGTAGTTTCCCCATTAATTGTGTGTGTTGGCTGTTTCATCACAGGACTCTCGCCATCTTGGGTGCAGGTCTGATGGGAGCAGGTATCGCTCAGGTAACCGTGGACAAAGGTGTGCACACCATCCTGAAGGACACCACTGAGGCTGGACTGGCCAGGGGACAGCAGCAGGTTTACAAGGGGTAGGTTCTGTGACAGCAGCACCCCATCTTTGAGGGTAAACGTGGTGCACCCAGACTTTATCTATGTCCAGGTTCTGTTTCCGTTCTGTTTCCTGTCTGCCATTGATGCTAGCTTGAGCTCCTTGAAGTTTTAGGTGTGACACAGTCAAGTGTTGATTTTAATAGGCCTTTTTAATGCCCTATTTTTTTATTTTTATTTTTTTGAAATAAGAACATAAAGACAACATTTTAACAGTAATGCTTCTTTTATACAAGGCTCAATGACAAGACTAAAAAGAAGAGCATCACATCATTTGAGCGCGACAGCATACTGTCCAACCTGACCGGGCAGCTGGATTACGCCGGCTTTGACAAGGCTGACATGGTTATTGAAGCCGTGTTTGAAGACATCAACATCAAGCATGCAGTCCTGAAGGAAGTGGAGGCCGTGAGTGTCACAGACTCCAAAGTATTCACTGCTGATGCTGTTGTGACTCGTGATCTTTCATCTAACAAGCGTTTATCTGCAGGTGGTTTCTCCTCACTGCATATTTGCCAGCAACACATCCGCTCTGCCCATCAAGGATATTGCCGCTGCCAGCAAGAGACCAGACAAGGTTTGTGTTTGAAGTGTAAACGTTTGTTGTCAAATAAAAGCGAACCAAGTTGCTGAGTGTTTTTGTGATTTTTTTTTTTTTTTTTTTTTTTTTTAGGTCATTGGAATGCACTACTTCTCTCCGGTGGACAAGATGCAGCTGCTGGAGATTATAACCACTGATAAGACGTCCAAGGACACCACAGCCTCTGCAGTGGCGGTGGGACTGAAGCAGGGCAAAGTCATCATTGTTGTTGGGGTGAGGTTCAACACTGTGATTTTGATAAAACGTTTACAGTACAACAGACATACCACAATAAAATGTACAATGTACACTGACTTTTCTTTTCAGGATGGACCTGGGTTCTACACGACAAGGTGTTTAGCACCGATGTTGGCTGAGGCCGTTCGAGTGTTTCAGGTTTGTGGTGTTAGAAATAATATAAGAGCAGAGACATCACAAGGGGCTTGACAGACAGACAAAAATGAGATTATAACATGCAGGTATTCATAGTATTCATCTGTTCCATTGTGTCAATGCAGGAAGGCGCCGACCCCAAAAAGTTAGATGCTCTCACAACGAGCTTCGGCTTCCCCGTGGGCGCGGCCACGCTCATCGACGAAGTGGGCATTGATGTTGCTGCTCATGTGGCTGAAGACCTTGGCAAAGCTTTTGGCTCCCGCTTCGGTGGCGGAAATGTGGAGGTTCTGAAGACCATGGTGGACATGGGAATTAAAGGTACCGCTACATCGGAGAACAGTTTATGTTAATTTACACTCATTGTGTATTTGTGTTCATGTTCTGGTGTTATTTTTCCTGCTCTCAAGGCCGCAAATCAGGGAGGGGGTGCTATGTCTACCAGCCAGGAATGAAAACACGAGAGGTCAACCAAGAAATTGCAGAAATCTTGGAAAAATACAGGATGACACCGAATCCCGCTGTGTGAGTTGCTGCTTGTCACTGTTATGATGTGAAGCTGTGTGATTTGTTTCGACAAATTGTTGCAGTTATTACTCAAAGAATCTTACCGATTAATCACGTTTAATCACATAAAACTTGATTTCAACATGTCAAACAACTGAAACTTACTCACTCATTTTTTTGTTTTAACATTTTTCCAGATCATCAGACTCAGATGTACAATACCGACTCATCTGCCGGTTTGTCAACGAGGCTCTGCTGTGTTTGCAAGAGGGCATTCTGAGTAGTCCTTTGGAGGGAGACATCGGCGCTGTGTTCGGGCTGGGATTCCCCCCCTGTCTTGGAGGTCAGTTCAACCCTAGTCGTAGTCATCTGACTTCATGGTGTGCATATGTTGGTGAAGAGGATCACCTCCTCTTTCTTTCTATTATCGTCACGAAGAAAAGAGCCGCATCCTAATGATCTCTTTAACACCGAAGCTAACGGATCGCTAACTGCTTCCAGGGCCTTTCCGATTCGTTGACACCTATGGTGCCGACAAGCTGGTGGAGAAGATGAGGCGATTTGAAGCCGTCTACGGAAATCACTTCACGCCATGCCAACTCCTCCTGGATCACGCAGCAGATCCAAGCAAGAAATTTCACAAGTGACCATATTTGTCAAGCGTGCCAGTAGCACTTGGAGCTCCAGTCAGTCACTAGAATGTGCCTAATAATAATAATAATAAGATCATAAGTGGGGCGAAGCTGTTTAAAACTGATTGTTGTTTTTGTATTCTCACATTGACTTGATGTAAAAAATAAACTTGTGGAAACTGATTGTTTGCAGAATGTAAACACTGTACAGGCAAAAAGATTAAAATATTCTCCAGCTGGCAGATGAATTCATCTCTGAATATCGACCGGAGTGGTTCAGCAATTTTCTTTGTCTGTTTTGTACGTTGAAGTCTTCATGGCCTGGTTTAATGTAAATTTACAACCTAAATAAAATGAAACATCTTAAAGAAGTTTGGAATTGAGTGGTGTGACTTGGACTTGAGTCCCAAATTGATACAGCAACTCATGACTTGAAACTGTGTGTCTGAAACAGCAGTGCTCAGCATATTTGATACTGTCACTTGTATTTTTGTTTTTGAGTTTTAGAACATTATGCTTGGAAATGACGCACACACACAGACATGAACATAAGGCGCCGCTGCCTGAGGAGCACAATCACTGCTTATGTCTGTGAAGGTTCTCAGTCATCCGGGCCATGGTATCTTGCTGGGTTAAATCGTAGACAACTGGACTTCTAGTTTACTTGAAGACGTCTTCAAGTTAATCATAAATGAATCTTAATTTAATATTCTATTCTTTACTCATCATCAAATCATCAAATTTTCAAATTGTACACAGAAAAATATCCATCCAGATTTGAATTGCTTGAGACTGGCTTTGACCTGAACCAGGATTCAGGAATAAAAACTAATAAGCCAATTTTTCATTTTTAATGTGTGGCAAACAATTCTTACTCCAAATGCTATTCTTTACATATTTAATCAAATCAAATAATATTCTATTATTATATTATGTACCGTGACAGGATGTGCTGAAATGTAATTGGCTAAGCAGGTCACATGTCTGACTCCTATTGTCCGTGGAGCAGCAGGGTGTGAACCGTCGGGGGGGTGGTGGTGGTCCGCCTGACTGTTTTTCTCTCGCAGCATCTTTTACATCCTCTGACATCGGCACATCGTGAAGAAAAGCTGCGTCAGTCGGGAGGATGTTCACGTCTCCAAGTTGCGCTCATTTGTGCGTCTGAGCGCATTTATCCAAAGTGTCGCTGCCGCTGCCGCTGCCGCACCTGGATGGAGCCGAGCTGTGGACACCGCCCGTCTTCTTTGCCGGTCAGTGCGGGGACATCTGAGCTCTGATTCCATCGGCCCAACATGTCTAGAGCCAAACACGGAGAGGCGGTGAGGGTGGTGGCCCGCTGCCGGCCGATCAGCAGGAAAGAGGAGGTTTCTGGGTGTGAAAACATCCTGGAGATTGATGCCAAACTGGGACAGATCACAGTGAGGAACCCGAAGGCGCCACCTGATGAGCCAATGAAGGTGTTCACCTTTGACTCTGTTTATGGCTGGGAGTCAGTGCAAAGCGACATCTATGATGATGCCGTGAGACCTCTGGTGGATTCTGTTCTCCAGGGCTTCAACGGGACCATATTTGCTTACGGGCAAACAGGGACAGGTAAAACTTACACTATGCTGGGGGACTCAAGGGAGCCAGACAAGAAGGGCATAATACCGAATTCATTCCAGCACATTTTCACACATATATCCAGAAGTCAGAATCAGAAATACTTGGTGAGGTCGTCATATCTCGAGATCTACCAGGAGGAAATTAGAGATCTGCTGCGTAAAGACAACAACAAGAGACTGGAACTCAAAGAGAATACGGATTATGGCGTTTATGTGAAAGACTTGTCCTCAGTGGTCACAAAGAACGCCACGGAGATCGAACACGTGATGCACATGGGCGACCAGTCCAGGTCGGTTGGCTTCACCAACATGAACGAGCGCAGCTCTCGCTCCCATGCAATTTTTGTCATCACTGTGGAGTGCAGCGAGGAAGGGCCGGATGGCGAGGACCACATCCGTGTGGGCAAGCTCAACATGGTCGACCTGGCTGGCAGTGAGCGCCAGAGCAAGACGGGTGCAAAAGGGAGGCGCCTGAGGGAAGCAGCCAAGATCAACCTGTCCCTCTCGGCACTGGGGAATGTCATCTCAGCTCTGGTGGACGGGAAGACCACCCACGTCCCGTACAGAGACTCCAAACTGACCCGCTTGCTCCAGGACTCGCTGGGCGGGAATGCAAAGACTGTCATGATAGCGACAGTGGGGCCTTCGCACAAGAACCATGATGAGACCCTGGCCACGCTCAGGTATGCCAGCAGGGCCAAGAACATCAAGAACAAACCTCGGATTAATGAAGATCCCAAAGCTGCACTGCTGAGGGAGTTCCAGGAGGAAATTGCAAGATTGAAGGCCCAGCTAGAGGAGCGAGGGATGCTGGCAAAGGAGAGGAGGAGGAGAAGGAACAGCAAGAGATTTAGCAAATGTATGGTTGGTTTGGACGAGGAGATCTTCCAGCAGATGGTGGTTGAGGAGGAACCGGTCGTAAAACACTATACGAAAGAGGGTGGTGACATCACCAAGATGCTGACCTGCCAGGGAAACAGCGAGAAGTTGAAGCACCTGAGTGAAAGTGTGGAGTGGGACCAAGACGCCCTGGAGAAGATCATCAAAAAGTATAAGGTTGTACAGGACAGCATCCGGTCAATGACTCACTGGTGGAGCAGAAGATGGGCGATACCATAAATAATCATCAATATGTTACGTGTTCTTCACAGGCTATGGAGAGCAAGTTGTTAGTGGGAGGAAAGACGATCATCGATCACACCAATGAGCAACAGAAAATGTTGGAGCAGAAGAGACAAGAGATTGCAGAGCAGGTAATAAACAACACAAACAAACAGTAACAACGCACCGCAGGGATGTGTGACCTCTGACCTCCGCTGACGTTAATGGAGCAATTCCGATTCTTCTTCTTATTGTTATTCTGATTTGTAGATTCGGAGGGAGAGAGAGATCCAGCAGCAGGTGATGCTGCAGGATGAGGAGACCTTAGAGATGAGAGATACGTTCTCCTCCCTGCAGCAGGAGGTGGAACTAAAGACAAAGAAACTGAAGAGGGTGAGATGACTCACTCGCCTCATGACGTTCTATCTGGGGGTCGATTCATCAGGCCTGAATATAACATTCACCGGCTGCGGTGACAAGTGATTATCTGGCAACAAACAGATTGTCCGTCATGTGAAAGGGGATTATGGTACCGGTCTCCTGCGTCTTGAAGTATTATATTATAGTATATAATATTTGAGCGGGGTCGATTCAAATGATTTGTGACGTCACAAAGGGTACTCAAAGGCCCCAACTCCTAAATCTGTTTCTCAAATGTGACAGCGCGGTGTAACCACAGTGAAACGTTCTGAATTCCGGTCAATGCTAATTACATTTGTTCGTCCAATTGTTTGATGAAGGGCTGAAAAGCCATGGAAATTATATCACATCACATCCCTAATAATAAAAAAAATATTTATTATCCACCGTTATTATTTGCAAGAGAGAAGCGACACTAATCAATGACATCATACCTATAATCACTATTCCCATTTTCTGCACAGCTCTATGCAAAATTGCAGTTGGTGAAGGCGGAGATGAGAGACGTCATTGATGAGCATGTTGTGACCAGACAGGAGCTTGAGGAAACACAGAATGAGCTCACCAGAGAGCTCAAGTACAAGTGAGTCCAAAACACGGCAGTTCCCTGTATATACATACTATATATGTACAATATATATTTACATATATTTGTCTTATTTTGTATGTTATGCTTATTGTTACTTATTGTTGTGTGTAGTCAACTACTCATGTGCCTTTGAATTGGTAAATAATGATTCATTTTTGGAATAATATCATTGTACATATATCTATGCATATTGGATATAACATATTTATAACTGATCATGTAACATCCATGTATTTCAGATATCTTTTGATTGAGAACTTTATACCTCCTGAGGAAAAGAACAAGATTATGAATCGGCTGCACTTTGACAGCGAGGAGGATCAGTGGAAACTGCAGCCGGTCATCCCAGAGAGGTCAGGAAACAAGAGTAACATGTAAAAATCTACATGTAAAAGTGTGTCAAGACATGGAGACTAATGCACAACGATGAAAAACAACAATGAAATATAGCAATAATAAAACTCAAAAACATAATAAAATATGAAAACAACAAAAATACAGTGAAAGAAATGCAGGGGAAATATAGGAGGAAATGTAGGAAAAAATATAACAATAATTTGTGAACTCAAAGTGCACTTGGAGAAAATGGAGGCTAAACTCCAGAGTCATGAGAGAAGCAGTCCAGTCTGCAGATGGGAATCAGCTGCAGTTAGCAGTTACTATGTTCTACCCTGAGGAACAAACGGACTCAAATTCTGCCTTTTCACTCAGCGATCGAACACTTTGATTATCTGTCTCATGAGAGACAGGAAACTGATGATTGCAGTAATCAATATTTTTTGTGGCCATATGTTTGAACTGAAAACTTAGAGTCTGAATTACAAATTACATGTAGTGTGATTGAGCAAAATGTAAATGATAACTGAATTGTATTAGGTTTTGTCCTTTTTTTGGCAAACATGTATGTTAGAAGAGTGAGCCATGAGGATGAGTACGGCATTTTGTTGAACAGTTTAACACCCTCTCCCACACTAGCCTCTGAACATTCTGCTCAAAAAATCTCCCATCATTGATAAAAAACAAGCAACAATTCTTCTATCAGCCCTCGTAGATATGATCTGCTCCAACATGGAAACTGTAGCACCCTAAAATTACTCTGATGGCAGACATGTTTCCACGGCTGTCATCCCCATGGTCTGCTTCCACCAGAGTCTTAAATATCTTACACAGGTTTTTTTTTTATTACTGGTCAGGTGTGATGAGTCGATCAATGGCCGATATCTCAGCTGCTATAACAGATTTTAACATCCAGCTTTTTTTCTGCATCCTCATCCCAGTGCACCCACTCAGGTCAGGAGAAGGCCTCTCTCTGCTGTGGGATACAAGAGGCCGATCAGCCAGTATGCACAGATGGCTGTTGCCACGGCAACTGGGGCCCCATCAAGATATCAGGTCAGTGCTTGGATATTTGTTTGGACAGTGAAAGTACTGTAAAGTCAGAGAGGTAAAGAGTTAAAGTTATTACATTCATGCACCCCCTCCCTCTTCCCTGTGGAGGAGTGAGGGTGGCTGTTGCTATGGAAACTATTCACAGCGTTCCATGCTGAAACAATGTAATAAATATAAGGTTACACGCATATTTATGATATTAATCTTATCTGCTTGTACAGGCTGAGAACGTCATGCTATTGGAGTTAGACATGTCTCCACCAACCATGTTCAACTTGAACCTCAATGGAGCTCATCTGGAGAGAGCTTTCTCTCCCAGGCTGATGCAGGACTTTCTGCTAGATGTTCCTCTCAGAGAGCGATCCCACTCATCTTCACGGGTCAGGAAATCACAGTCCTGGTGAGAGATTAGGAATGCATGTCTTACATGGGTCAAGATTCTCTGCAAAGGCTCGCTCTGTAAAGAACTGTATTGATAGTTACCGATGTTCTGAAAGGGGAAACAAGGGTACTGTGTGTGTGTGTGTGTGTGTGTGTGTACTACTGGTTGGATTTAAATTCTTACATGAGGTGATTCAGACAAAAATCTGGATCCTGGAAGATTCTTTCATTTTGTTTAGTCTGTAATCTTATTGAGTAAAAGAAAGAAAAAAAAAAACGGACACCCCCACTTTCAGCAATCAATACAATGGCCAATGGTTATTGATTTATTTTGGTCGACAATGGCCTTGATTTTCAACAATTTTAATTTCTAATATCAATGTTTATCTCATTGGCTCAAACAATATACCAAACTTTTGTCTGTTAGTCGAAACATACGTAGAAGTATAGCGCCCCCATCTGGACAGTTTTAGTCATGTCTCATGGGAGGCAATGGTGCATCGGTTCCAGTTTTCATGATGTGGGCCAGCAAAGAATGAATGTATTTCACTTTTAATGTTGGATTTTATTTGACTCCTACAGGTATCAGGCACCACAAGCAGCATCTGTTTCATCGTCCCTGTCATCCACCACACTGACACCGGGATCCCAGAGCTTCTCTCACAGTCAGAGACAAAGGCCGTACTCTGCCGCCTTCCTTCCACTCTGTAGTGCAGTTGAGACAAGCCCGTGAAATGCATCCTCATGGATGCAGACGAGGGCTAAACCCTGACCCAGGTGGCACAAAAAAACTCTAGATGGTCACTAGGAAGAAATCCTTCACTTCAAACCACATCTAAAATAAGAAAAACTACAATGAGCATGAAGAAGCAACCAAAACAACAAATATATTAAAGAGAAATGCTTGTTAAATGAATTCAGTGGTCAATTTAACTTAAGTGATCTTACACAGTTTGCTTTTTGTCAGCTGTTGCTTAAACCATGTAGATTCTCAACACCTCAACAAATAGCACAGCCAAAACTTCAACTTTTGGCATTTAGTATTGACAGATTTCTTTTTCCTCTGTATGCATTTCTTTTTTTCAAAGACTGGAAGAAATGTAATTTTTCTTAAAGAATAAGCAGCATGTGTTCAGTTGTCAGAACAGTGGCGGTTGATGTTGGAAAACTAGTTCATTACTGATGTCATTGTGAGACGTGTGAAGAAAAAGCTGGCAGTGCTTATTTTTTTCATAGTTGTAAAATCATCAAACGTTCTTTTGCTTACAAATAAAGATGTTTAACTTGCAAAAAGTCAAGGTTGTGCACTCTGATACTGATACTATCTGTTGACAGCTGTATAAATACAGAGAAACTTAGAAATGACAGATACAGTATGATGACGTCTCCTTCGGGGTCACATGACTCTTTACAGTAAGTCCAACATGGCAGACGGAGTGGGGCCTACGCGGTAACTAAAGCAACATCCCCACTGAAACAAGCAAATTCTGCACTACTCTGCTACAAGACGTCCACAATGAGGGAGAGGCAGAAGAAAAAGAAGGGGAGGACGTGGGCGGAAGCTGCTAAAACGGTATTAAATGCGTCTTTTCCTGCCGTTCGTTGTGCTTGTTTTCTTGAGCGTTCCCACTTGTCCAACTGTGTTTATGAGTTCATGACCTGCTGCTGAAGACGGAGCGGTGCGCACACAGCGCCAGGCCCACGTAGACGGCGGCGCATATGGAGGAGCGTCGTTTTTAGCTGTCAGAAACTGTCACCATCCAGCACTTAACAACAGCGAAGGGGCCGTGTCGTGTGTTTGCACCCAAGCATGTGTTCGAACTCCCTCCGTGCGCCGAACCCACACGGTGTAGGTGACATGAAGGTTTAAGTTAGTGAAATCAAAAATGAAGTCATCACGTCAGGATTTAGCGCTAACTGGGCTAGCATGCAAGCTCCTGCTTAGACAACTCAGCTCGTCGATAAGTTTACCTATTGACATTTGCCAAGACAACAGCTCGAACTACATGTGTTATGCTAATATCCTCCGTGATACTGTAGTGCTGCTTTAGCTGAACAGGCTATGTTATTGCATCCCATGTTTTGACGAAGTATCCCCGTTACTAGCATTATAGCTAGCTTAGCCTGCTAATGACAACAAGACTCTGCCAATAACGGGTTCATAACTACAGCACAAGGTTATCGCTTGTGTTTATAACTATTACTTGCCTTCACGCATTCGCCATTCACAGTGACCAATCGGCTGACATAACCGTGCATAAACAATGTCAGAACGATAGTTTCCAAACAGTATTTAAGTTTAATTCTAATGTGATCACAGCAAAGCAGAGAAAGACATGCTTCCAGTGATGACTTCAGTTTCTTTAAGGCTTCTATCCACCAAGTCCTCTTTTCTTTCTGTAATTCTATGATAACATTTATGCATGTACTTGTACCATCTACTTTTCATTTCTAATCATAAATAATGCAAATATGTGTACACTGGGTAGAGATGGGCATCTAAATGTAAAGCTATAAAGGAACTCCGAGGATCCGGGTTTGTTGAAACATGTTAAAATGTGTTGGGATGTGACATTTCAGGCTTTGTCTGAAAGTTTGAATAACTTACAACTTGTGTCAACATGTAATTGATTTGTTTGAATTGTAGGTTTTGGAGAAATACCCCAACACACCTATGAGCCATAAAGAAATCTTGCAGGTGATCCAAAGAGAAAGGCTGAAAGAAATCAGGTAAACATCCTCCAGTCCAGAGACGCGTTCCTGAGAGCATGACAGCCGTCTGTTTTTCATTTCCTTTTCTTATTTCTTGGTCACGTTGTCGTGAATATTTCACTTAATTTCTAATTGTTTCATCTCTTTTTGTTTTATTGTCACTGTTTTCATCCAGAAGGTAAGAACAAGCTAGCTCCCCACCCTTAATGTAACCAACTCACTCAGTGTTTGGTTTCATTTTCTGCACGTCATTAACAATAACATGTCCTGTGTTCAAGTGCATAAAGTCACAGTGTTTGACATAGGCATATAACTTACCTGTTGTATAAACACACAAGAAAGAAATCATGGAAGATGATGAAGCTATGGGGAAGCTATGTGTTACTTTTGTAACCTCAAAAAATGTCGTGTATTAAAAGAAGAGCAGATGAATTTTCTAAATGAATAATAGGTGGATTTTTTTAATGGATGTTTTTTCTAATGACCTATGTATTTCTCTTCAATCAGTTCTGAGTCATTACGATGCACTCCTATTAACTTGTTTATTTTGAAAATGTTCACAGATGATTTTTATGCAGTAGTCACAAGTTTAATCTCCTGCAATGATCAGTTTTGGCTTGAACCAATCCTTGCAATGGATTGCAGTCAAATCAGGCAGAAAATTGCCTGTAATTGATATTAATTCTTGATGCATGATAGCAGTTTCTCCCCAGAGGTCAGCACAGCCCATTTGCTTCTTTTCCCCGGCTCGCTCTGACTTATTTGGGAACAGCTTATCATTTCTGTTTTTCTCCAATGATCTAGTGGAACCTCGCCTTTGGCATGTCTGAATGCCATGCTGCACACAAACTCTCGTGGCGAGGAGGGAATCTTCTACAAGGTTCCAGGCAGAATGGGAGTTTACACATTAAAGGTTAGTTAATGGCTTACAAAGACCAAAACTGTTAGTCTCTGATTATTGTGAGTGAATTCGATAAGTTGGGCTGTGTGTGTATTTTGTTCCTTTCCATAATTTGTCATAAAAATAGCACACTGCACATCTTCTCTATTTTATGTAGAAGGACATCTCGGATGTAGCAAAGGAGCTGTCTGAGGAGGATTCTGAGGACAGCAGTGACAATCTCTCAGACTCCCAAAGCACAGAAAACAGCAGCAGTACCAACACTCGGGGGAGCAGGAGAAGAAGGTGGATGCGAAGAGGTAGTGTCCACTGCACAGGAAAGCATTAACAGTTTGACGTCGCTGTGTGATTTACAGTCACTTTTATGAGTTTCGCCCAGAGGATCAGTACAAGAGATTGATTTTGAGTCTCCACTTTTCAGGAGGGTTAGCACTTTATCAGCCGTTGGTATTGGAAACCAGTGGAAGTAACAGTAGATGAGAGAAGCTGAGGGAAAGTGGCTTCACTGGGAGAATAAGTTCCACCATCCCATTCAAAACTATTCAAATATGATGATAAACAAACTTGTGTTAACTAAAAGAAATGTAAGCATGTACTCACTCTCTGCATATCATCTGTTCTTTGGTCTCTTATGAGACAAACAGATGCCCAGTGGAAACATTTTCACTGTATTTTCACTGTATATTGTGTCCATGGTGAGCTTTACATACATTGAATGAAAGACAGTTATCTGCTTATGTTACTGGAGAATCTGATTTGGTTGAGCAAATAATAGTTTGCTTCAGGCAGTAGGGTTGTGTTGGATCATTGGCAGCACAGATGGCTGCACTGAGCCAGACAACAACCTGCTCCACAACACAGCTGCCACAGACTCTGATCAACAACCCACATTAGTTTTTCCTGGCTTAGTTCTCCTTCTCTAAACTGACAAGTATGAAGGTCTTGTTCTGAATATTGTAATGCCTGTCTGTAGCCTAGGCAGCACATTAAAGGTGCTATATGTAAGGTAAGTCTGTCCTGTCTGGTAATACAGCTTTTCCTCAGCAGATTTTATCACATGACTGAAACTGAGTGCAGGGAGTTGTTTGTCATTCGTTTATTTGCCTGCAGTCTGTTCTTTCACTAACTATCATTATTGGTCTTTGCTACTTGAATATTTTAAGTGACTGTGAAAGAGGAAGCTGTATTTTCTCACCAAGCCCTATGACCACTTCCTCATTATGCATGCAGACAAAATGCCAGGCAAATAACCTTGGTTTGCAGCTGAGTGGGAGGACTCCAGTGTTGAACCAATGAATGCAAAAAAACACGGAATGAAATTCAAATTAAGATTGAAATGAGAAGAGGCACTGAAAGATGACTTGTTCAAAATATACTAAAAAGACATTGAGCCCCAAACAATCCCCCATTGAAATGTTTCGGCCCTTTCTTTGCCTTTTCCCCTAAATATAATATTTTAACAGTGAAATCAAATCTGCTTCTTTGTGCACAGCTTTGGTTTCAGTTTCATCAAAACAAAAGAACAATGCGATTAAGTGTCTGCACCTCCCTCAGGAAGTGTATTTGGTAACATCTGTGTTTTCGTATCTCACAGTTCCCTCCAAGCTGCAGTCACAGCCGTCGTCTCCACAGCCTCGCTGCTCTTCGCCTTCTGTCCCCACCAATAAGCTCATCTCTCCCTCGCAGAAACACAGCAAGAAAGCTTTGAAACAGGTACTGGTGTGTTCTGTGTTTTCTCCTTCTATACTTTGTCAGAAAATGCTGCGTTAGTAGTTAATAGCAAAGGCATGTTGTTGTCAGATGTTTCCTGGGTTCTGGTCACACCCTCGGTCTCACAAACACCCGTACAAATCTCCCACTTAGCAATACAAGCAACTTTTTTGTCCTCAGATATGCTGTAAGTTTTAATGCAGAGTTCTGCCCTTTGTTATTGCGACCACAAAAAGCTCAGCTGAATATTCTTATTCTAAACTCCAAAAGATATTTAATATATAATCAGTCTATGCAGATTTCACTACATTTATAAAACATCTATTTCTTGCTTGTTGTCCGTAAACATCATTGGTATTTTCCCTGGCTCCCATAGCTGTCCTTTGTGTTTTTGGTCTTTTTTTTTATATCTTGTGCTTTTTATTCAAACACAATAAGAGAGTTTTCTCTAATTCCAATTTGTATTCATTTATTGGGCAAGCTATACGAGTAGTGCTACTGAGGCTGTATGGTGTGGTGTGTATTCTCCTGAAACTGCCCTCATATTTTGGTCAGTAAAAAGAAAAAGGCCTTCTGGGAACTAATCTGGTAATATAATGTTGTGAGACTCTTTGCTGCTGTTATGCAACCTATGTTGTGTTTTAGCTATTATTTAGCCAGCCAGCTGACTCTGGGGGAGTAGTTACAAGAGAACAGAAAGAGATTCACACACTCTTATTTCTCATTCTGCCTGCTGTTTGTTTATTTTGTCAATTTTCAGGCGTTGAAACAGCAGCAACAGAGAAACCAGCGCAGACAAGGGGCAATGCCAACGAGCTCCAACTCTAGACTTCTTCTGAAGACCATCAAAGATATGGCTGACATCACAACCAAGACAGGTAAGTTATATATACGTTTTTATATGCACCACAATCCTGCAACCAAAATGTAGCACGTCTGAATTTTTGGAATTTTTCAGTTTCTCATTGTCCAATTTGTTGTTTCATACTGAGTCAACCAACTAATAGACCACTGACAGTCGACTTGGAACAATGTTAGGACTGACAGACATCAGATGTGTAACAGATGTGTAACCTGCAGACCTCCTTATTCAAAAGTTGAAAGTCCTAAATCTCGGAAAACAACTACAACATGTATTAAAATTTGTCAGCCACAATTTTCAGTGTCAGTTTAGATATTGTGACTTCTTTGATAGTCCAACAACAAAAGGCTGAGTATCATCATACAACCATGACTCATTTTCTAGAGCATCAGTGTGGGAACTGAAACAGAACTTCATGTGAAGATAATCATTTTATAACTGCTTCTCTTTGTTCACCAGATTTGTGCCACCCAGTCGTACCGAGAAAGGTTTCTCAGAGGTCCAGTCGTCTTAGTGCAGGTATGTCTAATATGAAGTTGTGGAAATGTACTTTGTCGATGTTGTTATCTTCCACTTATCCGGGTGACTGGATTTGAAGATGTTTCGCCCCTCATCCAAGAAGCTTCTTCAGTTGTAAGTTCAGTTGTAAGTATGATACTGTAGGTACTGTAGTGGGGAGTTCTGCTACACATCCTCAGTTGGGTGGTTTACGCCCACAAAGGGGTGTGAGGTTTGGCTCTCCTTCCATTGCTGTTGTCAGATGAGTGGCGAAATGTCTTCAAATATCAAGGCCATTGCTTACGAATTAGTCCAGGTGCTTACTATTTCTTGGATGACTGAGAACCTTCACAGGCCTTAATTATCATTAAATACAATGTTTTGGTTTTTTTCCATTTATTGAATGAATTTAGAAATAAATGTCTCTTGCCACTTATTTTATCTTTAACTGTTTGCATCTTGGGTCTTGTTTTGTTTTGCAGGACAGCTGAAACGTACCAAGTGTAACATCGATGTGGAGACACCGGATTCGATTCTGGTAAACACCAACCTGCGGGCAATCATCAATAAGCACACCTTTTCTGTCCTGCCCCCCGACTGCCAACAGAGGCTGCTCAAACTGCTGCCTGCAGTCGACCAACAGGTAGGTTCAATTCCTTCTTTGCGTTATATTGCATAAAATGTTGAATGCAATTTTATCATAATCTTTTGTGCAATCAAATTGGTTATGTTGTGATATCGGTGGTAACTTTTTTCCCTGTTACCAAACAGCTGTAACTAAAATCACTCATTGTAAACGTTCATATGTGACAAGGATCTGTGGAGTCCATATGCTGCAGGAGGGATGGTCAGTGTGGTGATGTTAGTCATAACGCTGCGCCTCCTCTCCTCAGGCTTGTATGGACGGTCTTCTGAAGGTCACTAGTTCTGCCTTAAACAATGAGTTCTTCACATCAGCAGCACAGTCATGGAAGGAAAGACTGGCTGAAGGTCAGTAAGGCCTCCAGCTTACATTCACAGACAGATAACAGCACCAAGGTCCACTGCATATTTACATGTTTCGTGTGGTTTCTCTGTTCTTCCACTCACCAAGGTCCACTGCATATTTACAGGTTTTGTGTTGTTCTCTTTTCTTCCACTTATATAACATCTGTACTTGCAGGAGAATTCACTCCAGAGTTACAGCTTCGAATGCGGCAAGAAATTGAGAAAGAAAAGAAAGTTGAGCACTGGAAGGAGGCCTTCTTTGAAAGCTATTATGGTGAAAAGTACGTTGTCATCATGTTTGATTCATCAAAAATATGGTTTTGATTTACTTTATTTGGAAAACTTTGAAGGCATATCATCTCATATTTTACAAAATCTGTCTGTGCTTCCTGAATCTAATGAAACTAAACTGGCATAATACAAACATGTATACTGGCTATATCTTTGAATATTTTCTTATATTGCGTAAGAATTACTTAAAACTTGATTTATTTCTCCTAACGTAACTTGATTTGTGTATTTGTTTCCTGCCTCTCTGTGTCTCTGTAGTTCTGGGTTCAGCTATGAGGAATCCAAAGAACTGACAAAGGCTGACCTGAGTCAGGATTCGGCCAGGTCCGAGTTCCAGCCTCATCTGAAGGGACCGGCTGTTCAAGCTTTGAATCAGATCAAGGACACACAGGACAACGGACAGACGGATGCTGTTGCACTTGCAGTCAAATACGTAAAGCCAACGCAGTCTCCATCAGTGGAGGTTTTGAAACCTGCTCTGAAAGAGTCTCTCTCCAGCACAGAGCCGATGAAAACTCGGCGCTCACAGTACGCGGAGGAGCGTAAGTTAAACGCAGCAGCTCAGCCTGGGCCAGTTCCTGTGGTAACAGAGCCAGAGGCTGACAAACAGAGGAACCTGGGAACAAAAAGCCAGCTGCCTGAAACTGAACATAAGAAGGACATGATGGAAGAGAAAACTGAGCTCCCGCAGTTGGCTGTCAAGAAAAGCCGTCCACCAAAGACTGAGTTAAAAGAGGATCAGCCGCTGTCTCTGGTTAAGCCTGCTGAGGAGAAAGAGGAGGTCAGGCCTGAGCACAGTGGCTCCTCAGAAGCACTTAAAAGAAAGTCTGCTTGTGAGATAGAGGGTGAATTAACACCAGAGAAAAGACCCCGCATGTCCTCGGTTTCCTCCGTATCTTCAGTCTCCTCAGTCTCTCCTCCAGCATCGTCCACACCCAGCCCTGCTACACCAAATCAGAGAGTTCCTCCACTCAAGGTAGGAACATGTTTTAGTCAAACTCTGTCGTTAATATAATAATCTGTGATAAATTTGATTTCTAGTGTTACATAACAGGGTATTATATTTTTTACAAGGATTATCTTTATTTTTAGTCAATAAAATCTGATCTAATGGTCATCTGCACCAATAAAAAGATAAGTCAGTAGAATATGATTTGTAGTTCAGGACATCTCTGTAACATGACCATTTCAATCTTGCAAGAGGCTGTATTGTCATCTCAATTAACAGTAAAAAGTCATTCACATCCTAAAAGTCACTCCCCATTTTAACTTGCCCTTTTTCAATCCGTTCCTGTAATGTAATCCACTTGTCCTCCTTTAATCTCAATGGTCACAGCACCAGTACGCCAAAAACGTTGCTTGTTTTAGGAGGCAAAATGTAAGAATTCCCAAAGATTAAATTTGGGTTTTGGTTCTTTTTGCAGATCCCAGTGTCAAGAATACTTCCAGTTCCTGTGTCACCAAGTCAAGTCTCCCCTCGGACACCTCACTCCACCCCACTCAGCAGCCCTGGCCGTACCGGCGCTCGCACTTTGGCCGACATCAAAGCCAAAGCTCAGCTTGCCCGAGCACAGCGAGCAGCAGCTGCAGCAGTATCATCTGCTTCAAAGGGTGCGGTTCCAGGACCGGGGCCAGGTGGCGGCAGTGTGGAGCAGCCCTCCCCAAGCCCCAGCCCAACAGCCCCACAGGCATCAGCTAAGCTACTAGTCAGTCCCAGCAGCCGCACCCATATACCACCTTCTCGCCTACTGGACTCCATTGGTCGTCTGAGTCCAAATCAATCCCAAACCTTTTACTCAAACACAAGTGAAAATAAATCTGTTACCACTAGTGCAGGGTCTGACAGCGTTCACATGCATCCAGACTCATCATCACAACCCATTCCTTCTGATGCGCATTCTTTGCAGGCTCAGGAAATCCAATCCCCTGCTGGATTATCCAACAGGACCAGCTCCTGTATCCCCGCAAACAACCCGCTGGTCACGCAGCTGCTGCAGGGAAAAGAGGTTCCCTTAGAGCAGATTCTGCCAAAGCCTTTAGCAAAGGTGGAGGCTAAGAACACACCTTTGGGTAATAAAGGTAAATCACCACATTCAAACCCTGGTGGTGCTGCTGAGCACAGGACTGATAAGCAGATGCCGCCCCAGTTCAGTACAACTGGACGGATTTTGTCGGAATTCACGAAGCATCACAGGGAACTTCCTGACAAGGAAACTCAAGAGCAGATATTACAGGCACTGATGCAGAGAAATGTCCAGCACAGCCAGGTGTTTAGAGGTTTGGGGTCTCCACCACTTCACTACGAATCCCATCATATGGTGCATGCAGAAGAGCACCAAGAACGACCCCGAATTGCTGTAGGCTTTTCTGGTCGTAAGAGAAGGCCCAGGCCTGCCATGACGGGACATTATCTTCTCAACCTGTCCACATACGGCCGAGGACCAGAGAGCAAGAAACACCACCAGTCTGTCATTCCAAACGTGTCCAGTTTAAAAAGGGAAAGTGCAGACGGAGAAGAGGTCTCTGGGGTTAAAGTGGAGCAGCAAGGATTCTCTATAACTAAGTTCAATGACACGGGGAACATTGAGCAGCACTCCAAAATCAAAACAGAACCTGGACTGGAGGAGAGTGCTGCTGGCACCGGTCACAACAGCATGAATGCACCGGCCAAAGATGCCAGCCCCTTTTTACAACATAAACAACTCCAACTCTACAATCAAGGAAATTCCGAGCCATACTTAACCCAAAAGGACCCGGGTCACCAGCAGCTGTCTGCCCAGAAAACACACGATAATCAGGAATCTATGGTAACGTCATGCTACGGTGGCACGATCAGCATGTCTGTACCTCACACTCTGAACCGCAGCTCTGCACGCACCACCTCCTCAACTGCTTCATCCGAGGCTGACGGTGTCCACAGCAGCGTCATGTCTTTCTCAGTGACTGTCACCACCATACCTTCCAGTAACTCCTTAGACAACACGAACCAGAACAAGCCCTCCCCCGAACAGTCCTACTTAGAGGGTACCAATATAGAGGACGTTCAGTCCAAATGCTACTGCCGATTAAAGGCGATGATCATGTGCAAAGGCTGTGGAGCCTTTTGCCATGACGACTGCATTGGCCCTTCAAAGCTGTGCGTCTCATGCTTAGTGGTACGATGACATCAAATCAGAAATCATGTAAAAGTTCATTTTGTGCTCAGTTGAGGCACAGATTAGGTCATTTACAATCTATTACACAATCATTTCTGGGTTGAAACACATTAGCCACACACACACACACACACACACACACACACACACCACAAAGCCACCAGAATGTGGTCGCTGTTGGAAAGATTTACACTGGATGGTTTTTAAATCCACCAACATAACGTGCAATCATTTTCGTAGAAAGATCAATCCGTTTTAAATCAGATCAGTCGTCTGTCGAATGGGTATAAAATCTGACTGTTTGCACTTGGCTAGGGTTAATATGATATATTTTTTTAAATATATTTGTGTAGTTTAAAAAAATGGAGGGAAAAATGAATGTTGCTATTTTTGTAGAACATAATGACTGTTATGTTTTAGACTGACACTTTTATTATTGGGCCTATTTAGTTTTGGTTTAAAGGCGAAAAAGGGTGCTAATGATAATCGTCGGTTGTAGAGTACCTCCTATTTGGCATTTATGCACACATGGCAGGGAAGTGCTTACAACAACTTACAGTAACTATTTTATATACCACTGTACATTTACTCAACACTCAAGATTTAATATCACTCAAGATTTAAGATCATGTATAGTTTTAGAAATAAAATACAAAATGAATTTTGAATGATACTTCATAAAATTGAACTCCTGAGGATTGCACATAAGAATTTTTTGACTAACAGTCACAGGGTGAAGCACTTGAAAAGCCCCTAGATGAAAGATAGTAAGTGTGTACTTAAAGCACTTAAAAATCAAAGGAATAAAGATAATCATATAGATTTTTTTAAAATCTCCTAAATGCTTAAAAAACCTGGGGGAAAACCATTTATATAAAAAAAGTTTTATGTTCCTTTGTTGTTGTTTTTTTGCAACAGCAGTTCAGCAAGGTCTTTTCCCACTGCAGGTTAAGATCTAGATTCACTTCCTACTGTGTGAACGTGCATTTTCTCCCCAGAAAATTGATGTTGTCACCCTTAAAATGGGGTTTTTCATGCTTGTAGGAATATATAAGCTGAGTAGACAACATCAGCTAGCAGTGGGGAAAAAAACACTTGGGGGTAGAAAATGAAAAGAATTGTTTCACTGTACATATTTGTTCATTCATGTTATATGCCTAGATGTAGAAATTTATTTTAGTCATACAACAAAAGACAACTTGCTAATGCCTAACCAGAGGTTTATTACAAAATATTTTAGAATGTGGAAAGAAAAGAAAAAGTTAAAATGCTAGATGGTTTAGCATACAGCATGCTATTGTTGAATTCAGTTATTTGGAGGTGCAATAGAATACGCTGATGAAGACTACCGCAATACTTCATTGTGAAACGGCCTTTTTGAAGTGTCAAAAATTTCATTAAAATGTGACATTAAGTATTTAAAATACAACAATACAGGTACAATTTGGGCGATCTGCGCAAACAGTGCACACTCCAAATCAATAGGGGGCAGCATATAAACAGAACATTTTGTGTCCCTCCCTGTTTTAAGACATGCGAACTTCCTTTGCGTGAAAAACCTACCAGTCGATTTACATTCCAAGTAAAGCCTCACTTATGGAATGATCACAGATACAAAGAAGAGATACATAATGTATCTCCAAGTTCTGTGATAAATCTGTGGTATTGGCTACCATATTCAGGCTCTTACAGGTGATTTCTTTAATAATACTGTTTGTCTAATCCATCAGATAAACAAGCTCTGTTGTGAGGTACAATGATATAACTGTAGCATTATTTCATGACACTAATAAAGTATTAATGCTTACAGTGCTACATGCTAACATACAAAAAAGGCAAATGTGAAGCATTACCTCAGGAGGCTTTTTCCAGAGTTCATGGTTTTAGAAAAGTAGTTATATTTTTTTCCTCAAAATGCAAATAGGCCTGTATACAAGAGCAATTATTTCCAAGGTAACATGCCAAAGTCACCTTAAGAAAAAAAATCTGATCTTGTTTTTAATGTTTGACTGATTAATCAAAGTAATATATTTTAATTAATATATTTTAATATTGAAACATCTATTTGCTAATTGTTTGAAAAAAAATCAACAGGGTATTTACTCTATAATAATATATTGGCTGTCTGTGTTCCTGTGATTTTATTTAGACTGGACAAACCACCGTACATGTCTTTTTTAGTTCAAATTGACCAGGTATATGATGTTCTATAAGGCCCAGGTTTTCCAGTGGATTCATGGGTCTGTATTTTT
This sequence comes from Aeoliscus strigatus, assembly GCA_901007665.1. Taxonomy (NCBI): domain Eukaryota; kingdom Metazoa; phylum Chordata; class Actinopteri; order Syngnathiformes; family Centriscidae; genus Aeoliscus; species Aeoliscus strigatus. Next base: position 182,169 of record CAAKHB010003377.1, read on the forward strand.
CCATAGAGATGTTCTGTGTGTGTAGCTGTCTACATTTGTGTCCTTACACATTCACAGGGTACCAACATTACGTCCACGCCTTTTTCATTGTTGTTAGATAGGGGAGGTGTGTTGAGTGGGAGTCTCACATCATTGCATTTGAATCTTTTGACACAAATTGTACAACCCCACACAAATGTTTTTTAAATACACCTTCTTAGTGGAATGTGATGCTAGATGCAGATTTATGTAGACAAGAGAAACCCCAAAGGCAGCTGAAATGTTAGCTAGTAAGATTGAAATATGAGTGAGACCCTCCCCCTATCGACATAACCTGTTGTGTGTCCATTTCAAAGAGCTGTTCGTATAAAACTGTCCTGAGCAATCAGTTTTGGAAAGTTTGTCACCAAGTGAATTTGTTTCAAATGTCTGTCATTATGTCTCCATTTAAACTCCAGGTGAATGTAATATGATAACCAGCACTTGTAAACAAAGTGTATTTTATCAAAAGTTATAGATTATTATAAATAAAGAGAGAAACAATATGTATATATAGTAAGCCTCGTGTTTTTATCCCAGCTTTCAATGGGTGAATGGTGGGGTACACTCTGGACAAGTCGCCACCTTATCAACATAACATAACATGGAAAGACAGACAAACTTTCACACTCACACTTCACACCTACAGGTAATTTAATGTAACAGGTTATCCTGGCATGCTTTTGGGGGTGTCGGGAGAGTGAGTATCTGGAGTACCTGGAAAGAACAAACACAAGATCCCCAGCCCCATAATCGAACCAGGGGCTCTTTGCTGTGACGTACTTGCTAACGACTGTTCCACTGTGCTGTCCGATCCAAATGTTTTTCAAAGAAATGTTCAAAAGTTTGGGGTCACCCCGAGATTTTCAGTTATGTAGCTTCTTTAACAGTTTTCAGCTGAGCAAACACAATTGCACAAGGAGTGTCTAGCCTTTCTTAGCCTTTGAACACAATTGTCTTAAACATCAGAACACAGGAGTGATGGTTGCTAAATTAAAATAAGCTGTTTCCACCTACAATAGCCAACAATTTACCACATTAACAACATCAATGATTAACCCTTTAAACACAGTAGGTGGTATCCCTGGCGCTACTTTCACACTAGCATACTTTGGAGAGCCGTAACACCATGACGATTTGTACCATCAGAAAACGTCTAACAGTTATTGAAGGTTGCAATCAGTTCTCCTACCTGGTGTGAAAAATTACATAGGAGAACGAGAAAATGTCGGTTCCTGAAAGCTGAGAACAGCCATGTTGCTGTCACCAGGTGATCCCATTAACTCTTTTTCTGGAAGCTGTTGAGTCAACTTTTCAACTTTCAGGGTTTGATAAACATTTTTTTCACCTGGTTTCATCTTCACACCTAGTAGAGGAACCGAGTGTAACTTAACAGCTTTCAGTAACTTCGATGTTTTCTGGTAGCACAGCAACAGTCACGTGATTGCGGTACTCCAAAGTATGCTAACGCGAATGTATTAATGGCAATACAGTCCATGTTAAAAAGTTAAAGGTGAACTGTGTGAACTTGGCAGAATACTGACATCCAGTCTTTGGCATTGGCATTGCAACACACACAAAAAATAAAGCATCTTTCAGCATCACTAGGAATGTCAACTAATCGATACATTTTAAAACAGTATTTAACATTAGCTCTGCTATCCATTATCAATTAGAGGCATATCTATAACAGCCACCTATCGCTAGCCTGCTAGCATGCATTCTTTTCATCTTGCCTGCTAAGAATTCCTTCTGATTTGCGTAATACCGTAATTTGACAAACAGCCGACGGAACTTAATAGTATGTTCATGGTCGTCTTTGAGACCAGTGTGAATACAAATAGCTAGAATATACAGCCACTCACCGCAGTGGTGAAAGTGAACCGGGCAGGAAGGGCCTCCTCCATTTCCTCCATTTACTTGGTGTGGAGGTGGATGGTTCACGACCACTAACGTCATATCTAGGGTCAACGTCATATAATGAAAACAAGTAATGTTGTTGAAGAGGGATTTGGCCGACAAGTAACATTAGCTAAGTTAGCTAGCGAGTTAGCTTCCTACCGATCATGGAGAAGAGTCGCCATTTCCGGGTGCGTTTTGATGCCAAGGAAATCCTTTCTATGAGTCTATCTAGCATATACTTCGCCAATATTTACTGTTTTTTTGCTCTATTCCGGTCATTCGCCTCTGGGATTCAGACAGCCGGGGCTCTGAAGCTGCTGGAGGACTTACACAGACTCCACTTTCTGTGACTAGCATAGAGATGGCATCTGGCACCTCTCAGTGCCCCTGTCGCTATTGGCTTGTACATGTAAACATGACGGACCCGTCAAAAATATCAAATTAATTACTAATTAAAAATAATTCACACTACATGTTTTTTTTCCAGGAAAAACTACACTTTTATTCTGTGCCCCTCTAAACGCAAAAAGATTTTTAAAAAGACTTTGATAAAAATAATACAGTTAACCTTAAATTCCGTGTTATCTGTATTGAAAAATACCTTGCCTTTCGTTCAAAAATAAGGACATTTCCAAATTTTTCAACAGCAGTGTAATATCGTGAACATAGAATAGTAGAACTGTTTTTTTTTTGTGTGTCCTTAGCTGCCCCCTTTTCTTCTTTCGTGTCTTGTGTAAGGTGTGAACCCTTCAGGCTGCGTGTCACGTGGTATCTCTTATCTGAGCATCAGCATTCAGCAGCAGTACTCGTGCGCCTTTAACCCGCGTGCGTGCGCACATGCGTACAGTGGAGTAGCTGCTCGCGCATGGCATCTGCGCGCCCGCTCGCGCGCTGGCGTCCTCTGGCGCTGGTCGGTGACGGTGAAACGGAGCGGAGCGGAGCGACGGCTCCTGCGTCTCTGTATGCGGCTTCAACCGCAGCTCCCAAGACTGAAGTCGAGTGAACCGGACCTGGGGGGGTCGGTGGGGAGGAGAGGAGGGGAGAGCGTGAAATGGGATGATGGACTGTCCGAGCCGGTTCTCATTTCTGGGGCTGTTGTAACGTCGGCGCGTGGATTCGTCAAAAGGTGAGTAATCAACGGAGGATATATCCTCGTCATCAGCCGACGGTGATGCTGATGATGCTCGAAGTTAAACGCAGGTTGTTTTTTTTCGCCTCCGGTGAAGGCCAGCTCCGCGCTGTGCCTCTCATCCGACTCTTACGAGGAAAGATGCAGGGTTGCCATTGTTCTTTAACAAAAAAAAATTGGCATCACGACACACTGTCCCCACTGCGGAAATAAGGAAATAAGCAGTTAAGCAGTTACATCTGCAATATGGCTGCGCGTGTCCTCACAAGTGGATTGGAAGTGTTGCGTTCATAGCTGGCGGAGTGAATGAGCTGAGCGGAGGAGAGATGCTGCAGTCAGAGGATGCTGTCATTACCTCCTGGACCAAGGTGCGGTTACAGTGAAATGCACCTTTACGGGCCTCTGATGACTGTTAAACACTCAGACGAACACACTGAGGCTTCACAGATGAATATAAATGTAATGTATGCAGGAAGCTGTGAACACACTTTCTGCTCGGTGGATTCATGAATTATTGAGAACTTCGCCTCCTTTCCATTTATATTAACAATCAAGTTAAACTGTCATCTGCCCTGTTTCTGCACATCTCCTGCCAACGTGAATTCCTCCACAGGAAGAATATTTGCAGTGTTGTTTTTTTTTCATTTTGCTGACGTGCTGGATCTCTCACCAGACAGAGCAGATGTTTTCCACCCTTGTCCCCAAAGAGCAGCTCTGCTATTCTGTATCTGGAAAAAAGAAACACACACATACACACACACACACACACACACAGTTGAGTTTGCCCCATTTAAAACCCAATTGAATATGTAATTGGGTTTCCAAGTGCATTAAAGTGAACACTTAATCCTGCTGGTCAAATTTGCACATTGATCCTATAAAATAATAGAAAAGTCCAAAATGTCCAAAATGTATTTATTTTTTACAGCCTCATGTTCTCACCTTTCAAGCACACAATAAAGCTAGAATAAATAAATGTATTGATGGAGTATGGAAATATAAAAGAAGTTTCTTACTCCTGAGATATTTATTAATGGTGTCATTGCAGATTTGCTGAATGTTTGCTGCTCATTTTATTAGTTTTTTGTTTATGACGATTAGACGCCTACCTTTTGCAGACATGTTTGGTTGCCCTGTCCTCTGGTCCACCCTCCCTGGCCACCCGTAATGTGCTCTATGTCCCTCATCATGAAGTCGTTACTCTGCAGCACAGTCATTAGGCCACAAGATGCAGTCAGTGGCGAGCAGGATGTCACAGAGAATTATCATTTGCGCAGACCGCTGGAGTGTTCGCTCCTTAGCCTCTGTGCTGAAAGAGAGAGAGGTCGCTAACAAAAGTAGAAATTGAGAGTGAATTAAGTCCTTGAAGGAGGGACAGAGACAAGGTCTTAATTATTTAACAGTGAAATACCTTTTGTCTGCGAGGAATAGCCTATCGCTCTCAGTAATGGTGATATTTAGTGGAAGGACACCCTCAATAACGCTCTCAATGTGGCTTTTCTTCACAGACTCGACGTTTAGTGCTTCACTGTGTCTGACATTCAGCAAGCATCAGGTAAATACTTCACATCGGACGCACAATGCTGAAGTCGTGTCTTCTGCACAGAATTAATCATAGAGATTGTGTGGTGAATGGGATAATATGTCAGACCTGCTCTGAGAAGGACGCTAGAGTATGTTACTAATTGTACCAGATGTTTCTCACAATTTATTGACACCAATTTTCTTTATTCAACACAAACATGTTAACATTATGACGGAAAATCTCCACTGATAATAAAGGAAGTCATGAATTAGTTCAGTCTAACCTGACAGGGTGAGTGTCACTGATCTCGGACCTTCAGAACAAATTGAATTTTGACTCACATCTGTTTGACAAAGCAGAAAGAGTGTGGAGTGCAAATTAAGTTTTTCAGGAAATTTCTTGTGTTCAAGTATGAGAACTGAGCTAAACAGGATTCAAGTCAACATGCAGCAGTAAGAAGAGAACTTCACCAAAAAGTTGATTTGACGTATTAGTGAAAGATACTTTGTGGAGAAAATGCAAAAACGCTCTTCATATGTTTGCATTGCTTCCTTTTGCATAATTGATATTCTATAAAAAGGTTGCCTTTTGGAATATTTGGATTTAGGATTGTTGAGAAAGAAGAGTGAGCCCATGCATCTGCTGCAAACAGGAAGCTAACTCCACTGGCCTGTTGACAGACGGGCACTCGGAGACAGAGATCTATATAAACTGCTGATTTTTTTGGTTTCAAATCGTTTGTATGCAGTCCTGATGCCACAAAAACATAGAAGCCTTGGCGGAGATAATTCAAACATGCACATTTAAGGAACAGTTCTTTTTTTCTCTCTCTTTTCCTTCATCTGCATACATATTAATAATGTATATGTGTGAATCAAACTCGTTCTACATCTGACTGATTTTGAACAATACAGACCTCTGCGTTGCCTTTATTAACACGCTGCTGCGTGTTCTATGCTCTGCTGTTTGATGTGCCACAGGATGATCGAGGAAGGCAGTAAACGAGGCAAGGCCATGGTGGAGAAGAGACAGCTCTTCATGGAAATGAGTGAGTGGAGTCGACTGCTCACTATTCATAGTCAGCACATACTTGTGTCATTCTTCACTCGGCATCATCTCCTAATTCCTCCCACACAGAGACAGTGGTCATGTTTTAATGTGTCTTGTGCATTCATGACGGTAGGAAGGTCATTCATTTGGATTCTGTAATGTTTTTCAGGAGCTCAGAACTTTGACGTCATCAGACTGTCGACTTACAGAACCGCCTGCAAACTGCGATTTGTGCAGAAGAGATGCAACCGTAAGATTTGACAGTGTAACCAACAGAGACGTTTGTTCCAACATGCGTGTGCTCTTAATCGACCGCCGTCTGCCTGTTCGGCCCTCTCACAGTTCATCTGGTGGATGTGTGGAACATGATCGAAGCCTTTCGCGACAATGGGCTCAACACGTTGGACCACAACGCCGAGATCAATGTGTCACGGCTGGAGACCATCTTGTCTTCCATCTACTACCAGCTCAACAAGCGGCTGCCCACCACCCACCAGATCAATGTGGAACAGTCCATCGGGCTGCTGCTCAACTTCATGGTGGCCACATACGACAGGTACGGCCATTCTTTCACAGAGAGGATCCCTCTGATGACACCCCTGCATGGGGTATATACTTTTACGTGGAACACATGCGTCAGAAATAACTCCACTCTATAGTGAACTAACAGCCAAACAATATCAATTGTTGGCTTACAGAGATGTGTACATGAACATCACAGTGTGTTTCTCCAAAGAAAGCTTAAATCTATGATTGTTCAGGCTGAACTATTATCAATGAAAATAAAAATAGAAACCTTCCTTGGACCTTTTCATTCCTCTACATTTTCTCTAGCTTGTATTAAAACTCAAGCACATTCATCTACTGTACCCTACTAGTCATGTTAGGAAAAGTAATAGAAAGCATCATAATTGTATTTCCAAACTAACCTCTAAGTGTTTTGAAAATAATCCAACAAGGCCTCAGACCGATGCAATACGACACAGAGTGTGTAGTGTGAAAAAGCAAATCAGCTCAAGTCACCTTGGTAATGTTTTACCATATAGTCGTCCTCTTAATGCCTCCTCCGTGCTCAAGGCCCCTGATGCCGTGCATCACGGAGCACAGAGGTTTATTATTGACCATAAAGCTCTCTGTCATTATTGTACCGTAAGCGCTCCCATTGATCGTCTGCTTGGCCCCGTCTATTCATTGTATATGTGAAAGGCCTTTCCTGTGCCGCTTTGTTATTATTCATGCTGCCGCATCTGTGGAAAACTTTGTAGAAATGACTGTCTGTGCAATCACAGGAAGCGGTCTCTCTATCTGTCCCTGAGGTCCAAACTGAATTAGGCAGACGAGCTTTCATGTACTGTGTTATCTCTGCTCGGAAAGCCCAAGCTAAATGGATCTGAAATGAAAGAGCTGAAGTCTCCTGGCAATTAAAACATTTGGAGGAGTCTTGAGGCTTGAACTTAATACTGACCTGTTGGCGTTAAAGGGTTAATTCATCATTTCTGAATCGCTTGTTATTTGTGGATTTGAGTGGTTGTATATTGTGCCCAGATAATTCGGCGTCTAACCACATAAGGTCTTACTAGCTGGACATGGCCGGCAGGAGGCCCCTGAAATCACCTCAGCTGACTTCTTTGACTGGAACGAGGAGTGGATCCTTCTGAATGTTTGAGCTGAGTCCCCTGAGCTGAGAAAGAAGCAATTTAGCAATTTAGAGCTAGTCGACCTGTCAGAGGTCACAGTAGAACACAGGCCGCAAAACATCATCTGCAAGGAGCAGAGAACCAATCCAGTGTCCCCTAAACTGGAAGCTCTCAGGTCCACAGATGTCTGCACCTTCAGACAAAGAGATAACAAGGAGGAAGAGCTCAGACGAAGGCCCTCTGTGTCTGACCTTCTACCAGGAATAAGGACTTAGCTACCTTGTTGGTTCTACAGCCACAGTACTCCCACAGGACAGGGGGTGTTTGCATACTCCATAAAACTAATGTTTACTGAATAGACCAACTCATATGATCCCCCCTAGAACTCATGGGATGGTTAAAAACGTGCTCAGTGTGTCAACATTTTCTGAACAGCAGCCAACTGTGGAATAATATCAAATGTATTTTGGACAGTGGCACGAAAAAATCTGTATTACCAGAACATGTGTTTTAATATTTATTTAAAAGAGTCATCGACATAAAACCAGCATTCCCCGATTCCAATCCCTTTCCAATCTTGAATTGTAGTCCGGGCTCAGGTTGTGTCAATTCTCTACTTAAAAGTCACATCATTGTTCCACGTGCTGATGACACCTCGTCTCTCCTTGCTTGCAGTGAAAGCCACGGGAAGCTGACGGTTTTCTCAATGAAAGCCATGCTCTCAACAATGTGTGGAGGGAAGATTGTGGACAAACTACGATGTAAGTACCTGTTAATGTACATTTCACCCTCCTCACTGCACATCTCATGTAGTTGCACATGTTCAACACTTAGTGGTGCTGTTGGAACACATGCAAGCTTGCCAGCATCGTGATCAATAGATTCCATTCACAATAATGTCACAATTGTGTTCCACAGATGTGGTGTTTTCTGTCCCTCAGATATTTTCTCTCAGATCTCTGACTCGAATGGAGTCATGGTGTTTGCCAAGTTTGACCAGTTTCTTCGGGAAGTGCTGAAACTTCCCACTGCTGTGTTCGAGGGCCCCTCGTTTGGTTACACGGAGCATTCTGTGCGGACGTGTTTCCCTCAGCAGGTATGAGGATGTCTGATCACATAGTGTAATCACTAATACTGACGATACCTCAGTAACTGCATGTGTGTTTGCTTCCAGAAGAAGATCATACTGAACACATTTTTGGATGTGTTGATGGCAGATCCTCCACCTCAATGCCTTGTGTGGCTTCCGCTCATGCACCGACTCGCTAATGTTGAAAATGGTAATTGAGACACTCGAGAACTTATGAACTTTCATCTTTTTCATGTATTTTTTTTTCTTTTTTTAAAATGTATCTGAATTGGCAATTTCTTGAAAAAAATCTTCAACCAAATCCACACACAGCATTAAGCATCATAAGTGTGGCGCAGTGATTGCAGTTTTGCGCCACCGATGAAGTTGGAACCACCAAAACATAGGTGTCCCATCTTTGTCCCAGCGAAAATTAGCCATTGATTTGTTTCAGGTATCTTGGTTGTCCACCAGATCTGGGCCACTTGTGGACTGTAATTCTCTCCCTAATCAGCTGACAGACAGATGGTTCTTTGGCTTAATTTTCCTGCTCTCAGAGAAAACCCTGTCTTTGTTGCTTTTTACATCACAGTCTTCCATCCGGTGGAATGTTCATATTGCCGGAGTGAAAGCATGATGGGTTTCCGGTATCGGTGCCAGCAGTGCCATGGCTACCAGCTCTGTCAGAGCTGCTTCTGGCGTGGCCATGCCAATGGCCCCCATAGCAATCAGCACCAGATGAAGGAGCACTCATCCTGGGTAAGATCTGATCACTTTTACTTCTTGTATTTTCTATACAATTCAATCGATCTGAGCATGTGCCACCAGTCCTACACCTTTTCTAGTGACTGAACAGAACGTGTTGCAGCATTTCTCCAAAGCTTGATCATTACTTTTACTAAAAATCATTCAGTTATAGTCATAGGAAATTGACCACCGACGAATTCACATCGCAGTGGGCAGCAAATGACACCACGTCTGATAATTCAACTACTTATATCACTAATATCAGGACAATAGTTTTTTTCATTTATTACACTTTTCTGCTTTTCTCTCAAATTGATTCACATATTTGATGTTTACCCCGTTCTGATTATTAGCATTACTTTTTGATTGTGATGTAGAATGGATTAGAAAACATGCAAACTGATAATAAGTGCGGTAATCTGAAAACACACAGATCTAAGTTAAACAGAGATTTAACGTGTTGATGTGTAGTAATTTAAACCACAACGATCAGTCAGTTTTGAGTTTTGATTATTATGATATAATAATCAATTATCAATTAAATCAATTAAAAATCCTTACCTCACCTCTCATCTACACAGATTATCCAGGAATGCGGTGCCGGTTATTATGAACCAATGATCTTTCAATGCAGGTCATCAGGGTCTGGCCCCAAATACACATGTGACATACACCTGTACCTTAACAGCTACTGAAAATGCATTATTTTTTATGGATTTGTTTTGCAATATTTTTCATGGCATCCATCTACGTTTATGTGTGTCAAAGTAGCAACACTGCAGTTTTCAGGCAGAAGGGCAGTTTGTGTAACAGCACCAAAACTGCAGCAGTGCTATGGCTCACTGATCCGCACATTTGATCATGTAAATACACTGCTGAGCCAGTTACGTAAACGACTTCTGAGGCAGCTTCAAACTACTTTACCGACACAACGTGGACAGGACGCACAGTTGACACAGTCTCTCCTTGTCCTCTTTGCAGAAGTCTCCAGCCAAGAAGCTGAGCCACGCAATCAGTAAATCTTTAGGCTGCGTCCCCATCGGAGACCCACCACAACCTGTGTTCCCCGAGCAGGCTGAGAGGCCGCAGGAACTCACCCATACAGTGTAAGAGCCGTCTCACAACGTTTGTTACCGCTGTTTGTGTCATAAATAAAGCAACCCAAGCTGACCCAGAGTGTTCATGATCAACAGTATGTTCCAGTCCTGTAACTGCCTCCATCTTTCCATCCGCCATCGCCACATGACTGATAGCGAGTCGTCTTGCCGAGATGTGAAGCGTCTGATTAGTCGCTAACAGAAATGTTGATATACTACACAGGTTCAGCGCAGTCATCCTCATCAATCAACTGGCAATGAAACGGGGACGATGGTGTAAATCTCACATGCTTTCAGCCTCCAGGAAGTCATTATTGAAAAAATGCATTATATTCTTCTGCTGTCTTAAAACCCTGCACACTCATCTACATTTCAGCTGAACAATTTCCATATTCAATTCCACCCCTGGGATCTATCCATCGCTAAGGTCATGTCATTTCCTTCTCATCATTGTTGCTCTGGAACGGCCTGGTTTGGCCTCCGCCAAGACAAAATCTAATAACAGATTGAAAGTGATTTATGATTCTGTGTGTTCAAAGTGTTCACAAGAGCAGAGGAAATCACTCAACTTTCTCATTTGAGCTTTCAACATTCCTCATGGCATCATTTCATAACAAAATCCTCCTTCGTATTTCTGTCACGAACATTAGTCTGAGCTGTCTGTGTCCGCTGCTGGCAAGTGTCAGTGAGTAATTGATAGTGGAGCTACATCATCGGGGGAGAAAAGTAGACACGGTGTAAAGACGTCAACGTGATTTCCTGTTCTGATAGAAACCATCATCATTGAATCACTTCTCACTCTCGGGTTCTTTCACAGGCACGACTTTTATTTTGTTTGTTTTATTTTTTTCTGGTCCACACTGTTCCCAAACTCATGCATTTAAGATGAAGCTTAAGTTTGCATAAATCCACAATTCATCACGTTGCGAGTCAGCTCTCGACCCGGATGTTTTCCTGCAGCCGAGCAATGATGCGGTTGGATTAGCGTGCACGCTATAAGAGTAGCATGAAATTACATCACACAAGCAAATTGATATTGATTAAGAAGTCCGATTTTTGAGTCAAACTACTTTGTTGACATGTCAGTTTGTAAGCGGTGATCCATTTTCTTTATGATGTCGATTAGCTTTGACAAGGGAGAGGCTGAGAATAAGAGTCCTGTCCTGCACGAAT
>CAAKHB010003377.1:193535-219908 GCA_901007665.1 Aeoliscus strigatus
TGAGGCTGAGAGTCCTGTCCTGCAAGAATCCGTTGGTTATATTTGATGTTACTGTGTAAAACTCTGTTATACTTTTCATTGTGTGTGTGAGTGTTTGTGTCTGTCCGTCTGTCTTTGATCATAGAAGATTTTCTAAATTTGGTTCTTCAGGTAGTTGGATGCGTTAATGTGCTTGTGTCTTTTTAACTGTTAACTGCAAATCATTTTGAAACACTTAAAGAGAATATACAGGGTGTGATGATTTCGTCGTTAGAATCATGCCCATTTGCCACATAGTCATGGTTTACATGTAAAGATCAACATATGTAAAGATGAGAAACAGTAGGTGACCTTTCGATGGGTTGTCTAAAAATTACAGGTGAATAGAAATGTTTAAAGGATGAATGAAAATGTCTCCTTTTCACTCCGCTAACAAGAGAAGTCATTAGCAGTAGGTGGCAATCAATATATTTTTTCTTTCCATTGACTTCCAGTGTGAAAGAATACGTTCATAAATCAGTGGATATCTCATAATTAGTTTAGAATTTATTTTATTATGTCTTTAACATTGTAAAAAGCGTTTGTCACATGTCGATGCATGTGAATGATAAATGGAAATGATAATCTGCTGAGTTAGCAAGCGGTGATAAAGCAGATATTTACAGAAAGTTGAACTTTTCTGTAGAAGTCTGAACTTGAAACTCCTCGTGGGCAAACTAGTCATTAGCCATAAGGGAGAACTGGCACTAATGGAGTATTTCCCATTTGTTAATGGTCGATTTCAGAGAAATTGTGGGTGAATGCAGTAATTATCTGCCAACAATTCCCATGCTGATTTCCTGGGCAGGCTACTGAAATCCTGCCTCACAGGAAAAGTGCCAAGGCTCCAGTTTTATTCTGCACAGGCTCCAGTTTTTGATGAGACATAACAGAAGGACACACAGTATATACTGCTGGTCGTAGAAACCCTGAGCAGTGAGCTGTCGACCCTGATGAATGATGTCTGCGGAGAGATGTTATTTCATGTTGTAAATCAGGAGAAATCCATCAACATCACAGGTGTGTGTGAACGCCTGTGAGTGACTAATAATAGCAGAATCGGGTTAGAGAGTTTGATCCAAAGTCCCAAATCGGATGGACGTGAGTCTCCCAGTTGTCCAACCTGTCACATCGTCTCGACAACAACTGTAGCTATTCTGATCCTGTTTTTGAAATATTTACTGGCATCCGAGAGCAAAGACGAACAGAGCAAGCTGAGCTGTGAATTTCTGCCTCCGCTCGAACTGGAGGGAAGAGATTCTTGGGGATTTGTGTTGCGAAGAGAAGTTGCAGCTTTGGTTCACCGTCTGTCTCAGGAACTTTTCATCAAGGATACCATACCGCTTCACACCTTCAGCCCAAAAGAGACACAGTTAATGTGGAGAACACGCTGGAGCATCAGATTTGTCAGTTAAATCCTTTTCGTTCGACAACCTTCCATTCTCTCCTGGCCGATTCATACAGTATTTATCACATTTAAATTCATGGAACAAGCATGTCAGTCTGTGTGTCGGTTTGTACGGTCAAAGAAGTGACAGCTGTACGGGGAAACAGGCGCATTCTGTTGCCAGCAGGGAGGATGCTTCATGTTTGGGTCTTATTTTTAGCCGAGTGGGTATGATTGAAGGCACCCTTGCTTGTCAGAAATAATGTGAATGTGAGCACTTCATTTTCCCTCGTACCCCTGACTGCTGCCAAGCACTCAAAAAAGAGAGGGGGGGTGAAGTGTGTGTGTGTGTGTGTGTGTGGGGGGGTGAATTATCATTCGCTGCACGCAGGTAGCACGAGGCTCGGCGCATTGCAGACTTTGATCTCATTGTGCCTAAATGTTGCGCCAGCCCATTTGACCTCTGAGACGGCGGGCAACTGACTGGACTGTGTATCCTTCAGCAGCCATCAGGAGCTGGTGTGCACGTGTTAGCGTGCCTGGGTGAATTTAGTCAATAAATGCTGACGTGTTTTATCATGTTATATTGTCCTTAGAACTAAGTGATGATGATTTATAGAAGCGGAGCAGCTGGCTGACTGTATGTGTAACCATCCACAGCTGTATTTTTATTCCCCACTTGAGATGGAGTCATTTCCTACATTTTCCATCAGTGTCTTCATGCCTCACAGAGGTGAAAAGATGGAGTCAGAGCTGAGAGCGTCAGAGAGAGACGGCGAGGGGAGAGAGAGTGCATGAGAGCCAGAGAGAGAGAGAGAGAGAGAATGTCGTCACGAAGTCATGTGACGGTCGAGTTTCCTTGGAGACAGCAGCAGTGTAGTACATTGAGATGCTCGCCTGCTCAGTTGAGGGCAGATTAGGCATCTGGCAACAGCAGCACTTGGATGTATTTCGCCAGCCAGGCAGGTGCGTTCTCTCCACGCAGAGGTAAGAAGTCTGTCTGGATGTTTCATCTTACTGAGCATCAGACTTACATTTTACCTTGCTGTTGTTTTTCTTTTTACTATCCTTTCTTATGACATGAAAACTACTCATTTGCCTTGTCCGCTGTGTGAATATGTGAAGAAGCTGATGCATCATCACTCACGTTGGACAGTGGTTTTGAATCTGCTCCTGGGAGGAATTCAGATGTGTCAACCAACAGACAATTGCAGCGTGTCTTGAACAAGAATCTACATGTTTGTTGTTTGTTTCAGAGCAACTAATGAACGTAATTGAAATAATATCTCTTCTTTTGCTCTGATTTCTGTGTTTAGTGGAACACGATTTCTGGGTTCCTGTGCACAGAATAAATCTCATACAAAAATGACTTTCAGTGCCTCTGTATTCTCTCTGAAAATCTGGATATTAATAGTCTTTCTCGGTTTGGAAATGCTGATTGGACAAATAGACCTGATAGGACACAGTGTTATGCCTTTTATGTGATAATGTGTTCTTAAAATAAATCAGGGCTGATCACTACAGAGATAGTAGGCGCTGGGTTTGAAGAGATGCAAAGATGGAAAGCGGCTGCTGTGTTGTCTGCCAGGTGAAGTGTGAAGCTGGGAACACCTGAGCGATCCGCTAATGAGACCCGTGTCATCAGGGGAGTGGGTTCTGATGAGCTGGGGTTGGGGCCACGGAGTCCACGGCCAAATGGACCCCATCGTTTTGTTTGCCTGCACACATTCCCACCCGCAGTGTCAAATTTTTCATATTTCTTCCAGTTAGATTTAAGTACGTTGTTGCTCAATTTCTGCAACACGTTAGTAGATGATCATGTTCCTGCCTCCCCTCATGTCGTCCTCTGAACAGTTGGATTCAACTGAAGTTGCTGATTCATGACTATTAATGTCCTCTACTCCATTCCCTGGTGACAAGCGCCACAGGCCCCTGCAGCGTAGCATTAAAGACCTCTGATCTTGTCTTTTAGTCAGCCGAAACCAGTGGCCAACAACATGAACGACACAATGCTTATGTCTGGGGCTCCTACTCCTACCAAAAGGTAAGCTGAGGCTCTTTTTGCGGTGAAAGCTCACGTTTGTGAATATGTATTTACACAAAATGTCTTGTCCACTCCCTCCTGTGCTTAGAAAAGACAGATTCCTTTCATCAGTGGGAATAATGGCGCAGCAATTACTTGTTATTTGTCCCCTCACTCACATTTCGCACACCCTTGTGAGTGTATATGTGTTGCAGTGAAATGAAGAGCGTGCAAGCACTCCGACTTGAAGGGTGATTTGACAAATAGATAAAGATAGAATTGGAGCTTCAGTGAGTAAACAGCAGCCTAATTGTCTTCTGATTGTGAACCCTCTCAGTTAAAGGCTGTCTGTTATTGTTGATTCACTGTGGGAATGATGTGATAAAGGAGATCACTCAGAAAGAGCAGTCCTGTATCTGCACTCCGTGCTGCAGGTCTGTGCAGTTGCAGTATATCTCTTATCACATCAGTGCATTAGTTTGTACATACAGCTCAGGGCTTCTCATTGAGTATTAGCTGGGCTCAGTGTTAGAGAAGAATAGCACTGTGCATGTACCTGTTCTGGATTATGACTGAAATCCACAGAGACAGATCTAGACAGTCCAGGCAGCTAGAAAGGCACTGATAGAAATGTCTATACCAAAACCTAGACATGTTATTGACAAGGTAAACACACCCGAGCATTAAATGTGACAAACGCACAACTGCATGTAATTAAAATGAACTCTCAGGTGTATTCATGGCATTAGACAAAAGGGCAACGATTCCTCTTTTTAGAGGAAAAAGATCCAGCGAATCAGCGATGGTTTGAATTTCATGCTGAGATGATGATGTGAGACGTCTCAGAGGACGGACGGACAGTATCGAAGGGATGTGACGGGGGTGGGGACACCCAAGGTGCTGAAAGCATTCCAGACCTGTGGAGGTCAGTGGAGGAGCTCACACGCTGTAGCGTGTACAGATGGAAAGTGATGCTCTCCTGGGGTTTGCTGCACTGTGGCAGGAATGAAATAGGCTGATAACCTTTGTTTTGACATTTGGCTCCGTGAGTCACAGCTGCTTTGGGTGGAACGTTGTGAACGGGAGGATTATGTCTCCTTTGGGAGACATAACAACCACAAAGCTGCCATGTTTTGCACAGAAATGCATTCAAGCCACCGATAAGATCAGTTGTTGAGTGTCTGTGTGGCTGTTGCTCATCACTTCGGTTTGGTTGCATACACATCCGTTCAGTGTATGTAACTGTCTGATAAAATTGTTTTCGATGTGCGCAGATCGTCCGTCTCCTGTCTGTTGCTGTCTGCTCTGCTGACATGGCGTCTGCTCCCTCCCACCTGCTCTCGCAGACATGACGAAGACAATTTACTACCTGTTTAGTGTTGAACTCCAGCAGTAGGAGAAAACACTTTTGAGAACCATTGTGTTGTGCTTGCTGAATTTTAATGCCAGTAAACATTAAAACTCAATAGAAGCAAAAGAGACTCGGTCACATCTCTGCTGTGACCTTTTCATAAGCTCACTCAAATATATCATCTGTTTGCAAAATAACCCCATTGGTGGTGGATATTGTGTGTTGGAGTAACTGAGAGAGATGCCGGTTGAGGACAGCTTGAAGGCAGCTTACAAATCTGCATCCAAAACCTGTTACGGAACATCTTCCGGTGCCAGGAAACTCACAGATGAAACATTCGCAAGAGCTCGTAGACGCAAAGACAGAGGAAAAAGATCGAAGAATCCAATTGGGTCTGCACTCGACTTTTTGTGCCAACCTCAGCATCCTCTGAATGTGTATTAATGTATTTTGTTTAATCCGTCAAAAGAGCTCTGGCTCCGTCTGTAGTAAATTATTAAGAGCGATTCATCCAACAACACGTCAAGAAAGAAAATTCACCCCTGTGTGCTTTGACATGTTGGTATTTCTGGTGCAGATCAATTAATATTTAAAAATATAAGACATGTCGCAGCCAAAGATGCCAAAGTTATTCAAATTAGCAGCTGTTTTTGGTGTTTTTTGCCTCTTTGAGCGTTTATCAGCGGTTTGCAGTGATGCAGTGGGTCTGAAGCTTGACTGGTCACTCACATCAGACTTGGATGGTCGTGGCGTTGGAAGGCTGAAAGCTCTGTCCCATTCCAGCTCTCCTTCACTCCTCGCTGCAAGCCGCCTGTCGAGAAAGGACAGCATATGTCCTGTCATCTGTCCACACCATATGCCGACACCCATGATCATTTAAAGTTTCATGCCTGCTTGACATTTCCAGTCAGTAATGAAATGGCCTCAATGGGCACTGGCACAGTCACAAAGTCATTGTTAGGACCAATTATCTCAGACTGCACGTCAGCACTGGAGCCAAGTGTCGCATATTAAGGTCACATCAGTTTTTATGTCATGCAAATCCTTTTACATAATCATGTGGGTAAAATGATGTAAGAGTCAGTGCCATTGTATCGTTCATGATGACTCTCTCTCCGCCTTTGATTATGTGCAGTGTCTTGGAGAGTCCCAGTCGGCTGGATGAAGAGCACCGTCTCATCGCTCGCTACGCCGCCCGCTTGGCAGCCGAGGCAGGGAACTCCACAGTGAGTGGCTCTCAGGACGCCATGTCTTTGCACTCAGTTAACGTCCATTTCTAACTTACAATGACATAAAATCACCTCAAATCAAACTACATGTTAATGTTTAACGACACCACGTTTATATCTTGTCCTTTAAATACTTGGAGTAAGATGTACTTATTCTTGCCTCGAGTTCGATAAGAGGATTCAAATGCTCTCAATCAATAGAAAGCAACAGTTAGCATCTGGTTAGCTTAGCGTAGCATTAAGAGAAAGGCAATTGCTAGCATGTCTGCCTCTCCTTCGCAACAGGCATATAATAAACTTAGCTTCTTAACCTCTTAACTTAACGAAACATAACTTCTTCATGAGCTTTAGAGATAATGATTGGCAGATTTTAAGATTACTTTTATGAGGAGACAGTCATTCCGGTTCCATCTAGTCTTTGACGAAAACCAGCCTAGCTGTCTGCTGGTGGAGGTATCAGATTCTTAGGGTTTGTGAGCAACTGTAGCTAGCCAGACGGGTACTGTGTGCTGCAAAGCATTACTAACATTTGGAGAAACAGATCAGCACCGACACTTTGTGTGAACTCCAGTGAACTCCTGAGCTGATCTTAATATGTGCACTGTCACCGACTCTTGGCGATCAATGCGTCCCACGTCATCAGACAAATTTTCAGGACATTCACGAGACGTATTGGTCTGTTTGCTGGTTGTAGTTACTTTCTTCAATGTGAGATCCAGTGATCCATGTGAATGCATTGACGCTGCGGTTGTAAGGGGTCTGTCATCTACAAATCTTGCTCAAATATAATTGGTCAATACTACATACAAGCCTGATTGCGACTGGCGTTTAAGGAAATGAAGAAGCTTGATGTGATGTGATGAAATCTGCTGCGTCAAAATGACTTCCTGTTTGTCAAAAGCAGCGTGATCAGAAGGTCCATCTTGTTAATGCCAATCTATTAACCTTTTGTTTTTCAGCAACAATGTCCTCCAACAGATTTGAGTTTCAACTTTGATGCCAATAAGCAACAGAGGCAGCTGATTGCCGAGCTGGAGAACAAAAACAGGTACAAAGATTAGAGGAGAGAATTACAAACAAATCATCGAGTTAACTGAAATAATATAAATGTATATAATTTAGATACTAATTCAGATTTATCAAAGACAATCGTCATAAACCATTGACATTCACCTGCACACGTCTTGACTAGATTGTGTTTTTTCTCCCTTCACTTCCTGAATCTCTGTTCTGTCTCTGGGATGAACTGACCTCCTCAGAGAGATCCTCCAGGAGATCCAAAGGCTGCGTTTGGAGCATGAACAGGCCTCTCAGCCAACACCAGAAAAGGCCCAGCAGAACCCCACGCTCCTGACTGAGCTGCGCCTTCTCAGGTATCCGCTCCAGTAAAGGCCATTAAAAAAACGGCATCCCACCCTATGAGGAGGAACAGCACCTGTCAAGTGTGAATAATGATCATTCTGGATTTTTCTACTTTGTTAATGTTTTCAGATGTGTGTTTGTTATGTACGATTTGCATCACATAAAGTGTGAAAGATGAAAAATTACATAATTCTGTCACGACCCACACAGTACTTACATGTACAAACAGCAGCATGAATTGGTTTATGTCACTGGATCATAACATGCTCTCCAGCTGCTATTTCCTTTGTTGTAATTTGAATGATTTTAGATGCTTCATCTAGCTTGCTGAATAATGTGATTCACACTTCCCACCAGGATGGTACTGAGTGGTTTTGTCACAGCTGTTACGCTTCGATATTTTTATCCAGCTTAGGTATTAAAGCAGAGCAGAGATGTTTTTTGATGAGATTTGTTCCAGGATTTTTGCTTTTAGGCATTTTTATATTGTGCACACATGAAACCACAATAGTCATACATTTTGTCTCGTCACTTGTGTGTAATTATAGTGAAATAAATTCCCTTTTTCCTGGAACCCCTCAACAGACGTCTGATGGGTTCCTGGATTCCACTAAGGGAACCACTGCAATGAGTGATTGCAGCAGTTGTTTGTAAATGCAATACACCCTCAGAACATGAGGGGGCGATGAAAGGCCTCAGTGAAAACATGGCGACTTACAGGGTTTTTATTGGGTGTATTTTTGGGGTGGGTGTTCATTGCACGTTGATGTCATTGTCATGTTTGCAAGACTGCATTTTTAACTTGCAATAAAATAAAGGAGAAATCATCCACCATCTATAGGAACCTTGAGACAAATCAGTGACCATATATGAATTAAACATTTAGTAGTTTCTATTTTGACTTTCCTTCTGAGAGTCTAGATGCATTTGCAGCTAATGTGTGAGCATACAAAACGTGTTTAAAAAAACACAGTTAGCCTGGTGATAGAATGGTTTGTCTCTTCTTTCGCAGACACAGGAAGGACGAGCTGGAGAGACGCATGTCAGCGCTGCAGGAGAGCAGACGGGAGCTGATGGTGCAGTTGGAGGGACTCATGAGGCTGCTGAAGGTAGAATGATCTTCCTGGACAGACAGACCTGGATATGTATAAATCAATGTACCCTGGCCTACCAGGACTGTTGTTTACAACATCCTAATTTGCTCCAGATTATATTACAGTATTAAATGAAATGTGGCATGAGATTTCAGCGCGTGTGTGAATATAGGATGCAATTTTCTTTTCTTTTTTTCTCTCTCTTTCTTGCTTACTGCTTACCTTTGCTGGTGTGTAGGATGAGGAGCAGAAGCAGGCTGTAAGTTTCCCTTAATTTTGGTTCATATAATATCTGTCTCAATTCTTGAAGCACACAGATGTATTTATAATTGATTTTAAGGTGGATGTTAGGAAAAAGGATAAGATCCAATCCAGGCTGCACCAGCAGCTCTTTGCTGCCACCATTAGAGTGCTCCAATCACAGACTGTGACACCATCTTTACAAGCAGGTTGCACAGGTTCAAACGAGTTGACAGAACTGTGTTTTTCTCAGCCCAAATGTCAGGGACCTGTTCCTTTCATCACTGCTAACAACCTCCCTTCTAATGTGGCTGCAGTCTGGCTGGCCATCTGCTGCCTGGCTCCAAGCCACCGTCCCGGGCCTGCAGCGGTCCCAGGGACACACAGTGATCCTTTCTCAGTGAGACATAGCCCCCAACTCAGCACAGGTCCGGGCTGTTCACCCACACATGGTTTCAATTACCCCCTCGGTGCAGAAAAGGTGCAGTAAAGGTGCAGTAAAGGTGCAGTATATAAACTGAAGGCAGCCAGTATAGATCACAAGGTTTCCTTGATATGGAATTGTTGTTTGTGTTTCTTCTCCATTTACAGATCTCGTTCTTTCTGACACATCTGTGTCTGTGACTGCTAATAAAAGTCACATTTACAACTAAAAGCTTCATGTCATCTTAAATTAGCAATCTGTGACTGCAGTTCGGCCATCTCCTCCCCAAGTGTCCGTGTTGATGTAAAGATTAACTGGAGTTCTCTGCGTCTGAAGTCCAAATTCTATGTTTGGTGAAGAAAAATTAACAAATACACCATGTTAGTCACTTTGGCCTCTTTGTCACAGTTTCACATCTGTAGATAAGAAATGTGGCTCATTATTCTGCTTCATGCTTATGAAAACACATTTCCTGATTAATGTTTCAAAAACTGGTAAAAAAAGGGTCACACTCATTAAAATGACTGAGCCGAGCTGTAAACCTGCACCGAGGCAGTGTAGATATGTAAAATGTGTTGCATCGATGACACCACATATAGGAGATGTAATTCCTTTTCACATGTCTACATTTCTAAACCTGCATGTTGACAGACTATCACAGATAGATCATTTGCTGATGACACAGTAATTGCTGTATGTTGCAGTCCCAGTCTGGAGGCTCCCCCCATTCTTCCCCCAGTCACGGTGCCGGTTGCTCCATGCCCATGCCCATACGCTCCACCTCAGCTGGGTCCACCCCAACGCACACACCGCAAGACTGTCTGGCAGGGGTTGGAGGGGATGTGCTGGAGGCCTTCGCTCAGGGTGAGTCTACGACCAACAGCAGTCATTCTACACAGTGTGAGTTCTCTACCATTGCCGTACCTACTGGATGATGTGTTTCTGAACCCCCCTCAGGTGTACCTAGGAACCTTCGGAATGATCTTTTAGTTGCTGCTGATTCAATCACAAACACCATGTCATCGCTGGTGAAAGAGCTCCACTCAGGTTAGTTCATGAGAAAAGATGCATGGTTTGTTCCGTATGTCAGTTTGTCATTTTCGCTGATGACCTTGAGCTCCCTCGCTGACATACTGGGTTCTATTTTACAGTAGATGACAGAGGAGAGGACGACGACACTAACATGAGGAATGGCGGTGACAGAGGTGAGTCTAAGCGGACCGGTTGTTAACAGCATGCTGACACTAAGCCAGTATGACTATACACGTTATAGTCATGCCACATAGTTTGCCGTTCAAACACAGATGTTGCTTTTCTTCATCATAAAGATATGATTTTTCTTTTTCTTTTTTCAGCTGAAGCAGAATGAACTGCAAAAAGTAGGAATAATAATTAATCTGATATTATTCATAAATAAGCTGTTATGGAAGCCAACAGGGGTTGTGGTTTGGATGATTTTAGTTAAATACATTCATAAATAAATATTAATTATTATATCAGTAATTTTTCCAACAAAATGTGTTAATTATCTTGTTACCTGAAGAAAATGTGACTAATTTATGATTGTGTGTACAATTCTCTCAAAACCCGTTAACGTGAAATTAGATAAACTAATAAACTGTAACCACAGCCACTCCTATCTTCCCAATGAACTTGTGAAAACAAGGGCATTGTTATTATTGTTGTTGTTGTTGTTCATGATTTTTAATTACATTTTGCATGCATGGCCTCTTTGGTTATTTGTTTTTTTTCAAAGAACCAGTGCAAATTTTCATGCACTAATAAAGGCAAAGCCATTATTTATTTATGTATTTTTAACAAATTCATACAACCAGATCTTTGAGGTGTTTGTCTTTAAGTCTGCTTTTATGTGTTTATCCAGGCACAATAAGAGTTCAGAAGCACTGAGGGGAAGAGAACACCTGAACATCCTTCAGGACAAAACAGTCATCAACTGGGAACAATCAGTAACAACAACAACAACCCCCCGGCATTAGCACGTAGAGTAATGCATGCTGTAATCTAACAGGATTTCACTATGTGAAAAAAATGTTTCTTGACACCTTGCAGGTAGCAAGAAGTGTCCAATTAGCGAGTGTGTATGTTTTCCTGTAAAGAAAAAGTGCTGTAATTACCCGATAATTTCCCCCATGACTGCTGAGAATGGCTTGCTGCGCTATCGCCCCCAGCTGCTCCACTGCAGCAGATCGTTCTGTATATAAACTACTGTAAACACATGACCATGGGAACACCCCGACCTCTTGTCACATGTTCCCTGTCATTGCTTTTGTATGATTGA
Organism: Aeoliscus strigatus; assembly: GCA_901007665.1. Classification (NCBI taxonomy): domain Eukaryota; kingdom Metazoa; phylum Chordata; class Actinopteri; order Syngnathiformes; family Centriscidae; genus Aeoliscus; species Aeoliscus strigatus. Next base: position 204,963 of record CAAKHB010003377.1, read on the forward strand.
TTTTTTTTTATTTAATTTTTTGCATGAAATTGCACTCAGGCCCGGTTTTCGGTACTGTACCCAACAACGTCGTCCCTTTGTGGGTTGCTGCTGACAGCCAGTGTTGATCTCCTGCCTCAGAGTGTGTTTACTCACACATCCATATTCTGATGTGTGTGAAACAAGGATTTGTTACTGTGTCAGTTCAAGAAATAGTTTATCATTTTGGAAAAATAGATTTATTACTCTATTCATCCGGTTCCGACAACAGTGCTCGCTGAATGTTGCTGTGTTGGAAATCGCACACTATGCACTACACACTCAAAACGTAAACAACCGTTCAGCAGATTTTTATGTAAATACGTAGTAGTGGGTGTCTTTCAACTTCATTTTGCCTCCAGAGAGCCTCCTTGCTGGTTGGAGGCAGGTAACCATAGGAACCAAATACAGTAAAAAATGATGCAACGTGATTAAAATGATGACAACAAGCAGGGTGAAATTAAGACGTAAACATTACTGATGTTACATCAGTGCTGCTCTCATCCGGCATTCTCTGTCACAGTGTTGACGCTCTAATGCATTGGATTATGGGATATTTGTGGCTACATAATGTAATAATTATCATAAATAATTCCACAGAAATAGGGGAAATAGATCAGGATGCAACGCTGGCATGATAATCCATGACATTAGCATCAATTACTCTAAGCAAGTAAGCTAATAGGTATATCCCACAATTTCGGTTTTGATGGCGATGTGTGTGTCTGTCCCACATTCAGTTGTGACACTGACTGTATGTTTTCAGAATATAATGTGTATGTAAACACACTAACTGAGTCACACACTCTACTGCTGCTACTGGGTGCTCGGCAAACCACCCTCGCAAATCAGAGCACTGAGTTTTTATTGGACGTTCTTTTGTTTTTCCTTCCAAATGAAAATTGAACAGCGTCGTAAAGGCTGTGTAGCACTCACTGCAGCTGGCTGTCAGCCCCCAATCTATTGTTTAGCATTGGGAAGCACATCAGGGGCCGGTTCCAGAAAGCAGGTTTAATGAAAATCCTGTGTTTGTTGATTCTGACATGAGGAAAATGCTGCAGATTTCTCCTCATTTCAGGCAGAATTCAAATATGAAACTTTAAAGACGTTTACCTGAAAATAGAATTATACACTCTATATTATACACAATTATACACAATAAACTTTCTGATATGTTCGGCTGTGAGCGCTGATACGATGATACGAGGTGATAGTGTGTGAATAGGAAATACTCAAATTAAATAGAATTATTTAATGAATGATGTTATTTAGAAAATGTTTATGTGCAATGTAGGGAGGTGCTCAGGGACTGCAAAGCTAATCTAGATCAAATGTGGCAGAGAGGTTAAAGGTTACTGATAAATAAGGGTTTTACTTTATTTTTTTGAAACATGTTTACTCTCATTTCAGGAATATGAATTGATTTCATTTTGGGGAAAAACGTTGAAAAGCTGCTGGTGATTAAAAGTTGAGTGTAGAATGCGGATGATATTTGGTGAAGCATGTTGAATATAGTTTGTCTTTGTGTGTTTTGTGTTTTGTTGTGTTTTTGCCTTTTTCCAAGAGAGGATTTTAGTTGCCGGCCAGGCAGGAGTTTTATTTTCAATGAGACTTCTGTCAGACTTCATCTGGTTCAGTGTCCTTCAGGGCAAATGTCGGTGAGTGTTTTCACATTTCCTACTGTCAGTTTTATCCCGTAAGCCAGTGGTTCTCAAGCGGCTCTTTGAGGGATTCCAGGGCTTTTTTCACTATAGCCTCACAACATGTATGAATATATCACTCACCAGTTTCATACATTGCAAGCAAAAATATGGCACCTGTCAGTCACAAAACAGGTGTCCACGATCTAATTTGTGTCACTTTTTTCATTGATGTGAAATATGTTACGGTTTCAAGAATATGTTACAGTGTGTCAAGAAAAAAAGGACTTCCGTCTGTTGTTCTGTATGTTGTTCTCGTCTGTCACGTCACGATTGTTCTTAATTATTCTCGTTTACGATGTTAATGGATGAAATCATTGTCATGAGTTGTCATGAAAAAAGAAGATTCACTTGCACTCTTGAACAAATATTTGACAAATAGCAACAGGTATGAAAATATGTGAACTACTGTCATCACAATTCAGTCTGGAAGGAAAGAAGGATACTTATTGAAATGTTTGGGTAAAAATGTAAAGAGTTACAGACGTCCCCTTTATTGTGGCGATGTAGGAATGCAGCGTCTCAACTTCCTTTCTCTTCTTTCAGTTTGTGCCTGTAGCTGTTTTGTAAAGTGCTGTACAAAGTGATCATTCAGCGGTAAAGATTATCGATCAACGCCTTTTTGTCGGAGTTGTAGTCTGTGACTGTGTAGACATTTGATTTATTTCTTGTATTCTGGGGAAACGTATGCTCAGCCTTTACATTTGTGCCAAACTGTTTGCAGATATGTGTCAAACGAATTACAGGCGTGAGTCAAAGTAGATCTGCGTTAATATGTCGTTGTCGTTCATCGTTTATTCACTGAATGCCTGAAGATATTCACAAGATAGTAAAAACATTCCAGATCTACAGATAGTCAGTCACTGATGTCGTCTTAGTTCCGTCGCGCAGGTGATTCTACCTGATCCCACCAAACTCGGGAGTCATGCAGTTGAAACACAGCAGGTCACTGGGCTGCACACTCAGTGGTCCGTTGGTCTGCAGACGATGCGCAAAGAGGACGTCCATCGCCCACCATGTTATTTATCAATGTACGTGTTCTGTATGCTTGTGGTACACATTCGTTTCTCATTTAAAAACAAACAAACATAGTTTTCTGTCACAAAGCCACTGTCTTTTGTAAATAAAAATCTAATGTGAGATATATTAAAAAGATTTAAAATATTGCTTCATGATTTCAGGATTTTTATTATCACTCGTCAAGCTTTAGTAGGTGATGTCTGCTGCATTTGTGTCTTAAGTTCTGTATGCAAATATATTTATATATTCAGCGTTTAACCAGGAAAATGGAAATACAGCAATTTTACTTTACTGCAATGAGAAATTAGTATTACAACTTCATTTAATGTTAAAAATGTGCACATTGAAATGGTTGTTCTATGTTTCACATTGTTTCTGGCCAGTTTGGACAAGACGAAAAACGACAGTACCGCCTGAAATGTACACATGTGTATTAGTACACATACACATTCTGCTTCAAATATAAGTACTTCACTCGTGTGTACTCACAACTTCCCCGTTTATTGTCTTCTTCAAGCTGTGTGCAACACTTCCTCAGGAACTGCCGTACACTGCCCTTTCCTGCTTCTTGGGCAAATCTGAATCAACAACAAACCAGCGTTGTCCACGCTGACGGATGGGATCAGTCACAATTACAATGTGTACTGTAATGTCAGGGGTGCGCTGTGAGTGAGCATTGTGTTTTCATCTTGACCCCAGTTGGTGTAACATCTGCAAAAGAACATTCTTCTTCATGTGCACCCGTCGTTAAGATGTGTACAGAATTAAGTTTATAATTTAATGCCAAATGCTACACACTGATTTATACATACATAGTCTCTGGGGCCGTTCAGGCCCCTTAAAGTTGATTTAATTTTCCACGTTTCACTTCTTTCCTTATTGTTATAGCCTCTGCTGATGTAGACTGTGTAATGATGACTTCATGTCAACACTATAAAATGTCAACATCCTCCTCTGTGGGTTTCTGAGAAGAAATGTTTCCTCAAACCGGCAGCAGGCTGCTCTCTCCTGCAAGTCATGTGGCATCTGCCCGCTGCCTCGGCTGCTGTCCTCAGATGAACCAGCGCCAATGACTCTGAGAGGAGACAGCGGTGCTTCCACATCAGTAAACCACATCCGACTGAGTCGCATACGTTCCCTCTGCCCTCTCTTTCCCCTGGAGCCGCCAGTCCACCCACAGAGGGACATGTATCCCTGTGTATGTGTCTGGTGGGATGCTGCTGTTGGGTTAATGTAAGCAATGTGATAAAAGATTCCACATTTCATTCCTACTGCACTCTAGGAAATGAAAATCCATATGGTGGTTGATGGAGAAATCTGAGATTCATACTGAGATTCATACTCCCACATTCATCTGGGTATGTAAGGAGTACAGTGCACTCAGCAGTTGCAAGATTATTTCTGTTATTCCTTCCCTGTTACCAGATGGAATTAGAGTATCTAAGTACAAAATAGCATTCTTACCATTCTGATTTATGTTCAATTTCCTCCTTATCTCACTTTTTATACCAGAAAAAATGACTAGTGATTGGAAGCTGCGTCAACTAGCTCCGGGGGCTTTCTCTGGACCTCTGACCAGGAAACGTACTGAAGAAAGTGTAAAAGTGAAGGATGAGTTATAGGAAAACTGTGTGTCAAGGTGTCCTTGAGTAAGACTCTCTCTCTCTCACACACACACACACACACACACACACACGTTGAATGAATTTTGTGAAAATGGCATATGTCCTAAACTGTCAAGAAACCCTATATGATAGCTTCATTGGCTTGTCACAACAAATTTGAAATTAAAAACGCTCTCTATGGTTTGAAATTTGTATTTTCCAAGAAGATGAAAGAATGAATGAAATAGTATGCTCCTTCCTGTATCTGAAATATTTGTGACTTGATTTTTGCACATAGAGAGGAAGTGGACGTGTGAGCCAGATCAACAGTCCACAAGCCTGTGCTCCATACTATGAGCGGGCGGGCTTTAGGACCCGGTGGCGGCCGGCGCGCAGCCCGCAGGCCCCTGCAGTGAGAGCGGCGCATCTGGAGGAGCTGTGACCGGCCGGGGAGGTGGAGGACGGGGAGAGAAGAGGAAGGAGGCTCCGGGAGCTCGATACGGAAAGGGTCAGGCCTGGGACTTGGCAGAAGCGGGTAATGAACACACAGCGGCGATTCGCGCGTTTGAGTCCGTTGAATGTGCAGCAGAAGCGGTAACCTTGATGGGAACAAAACGGAGGGAGAGCGGAAGGCGGTCGGTGGAGACGGCGCTGGGGAGGGAGGGAGGGGGTGACGGGGGTGGTGGTGGTTGTGGTGGTGTGGGGTTGTCGCTCTTTGCAGATGTGCTGATTGGACATCGTGATGTGCACTTGAACTTGAACCGATTATAGAGCAGACAACCAGGATCGGGACTCTTAAAAAAAAAGCAGCGGCCTCGTTAAAAACTAATAAACGCTGGTGGCTGTGGCCTGTAAAAGAGTCTCAGCCCCCCGGGTCACTTCCCCTGCTGCAAAAAAAAACCTGCAAAACTATTTTACAGCTGCACTAATGACTCATGAAACAGCCTATCACGGTCATTTATTGCACTTTCATGCATTTCAAATGAGATGACACCGATAACAATATTAAAACATCATCCCCTGCTGATGTGTGAATGATGTGGAGAACATCCTGTTAACTATGAGAGTGACTTTACCACTGATAATGGTCTGAATGTTGGAGTGTAGTGTAAAAAAAGACCAGGCCCTATAGCAGCCATACAGGATCCTTACAGCCTCCTATATGTGACGACACTCAACAAAGAGCAAGCTGATACTCAGAATGTTCTGGTAATGACAGAAAAGAAGGAAACGCCACTATCAGCAATGCAGCATGAAACACACTCTGCACGTATTCATCGTGTTTGCTCTTTTGTAGGAGAACGAAGAGAAGAGAAGAGAAGAGAAGAGGGCTCATCTTATTTTTGTTATTTTTTTTCCACATTCCCTTGTGTTGCATTTGAAACTCATCCACGTCACCTCGTCATCAGACCAACTCTACGCTCAATGATGCCGTCCAACACTGTCACCAACACCGCTGCATTCAAAGGTGCCGACTACGCCGATTCACCTGCCAACAGAGTGGTAAGACTCACCTGGGAAACCCTGTTTGTAACTTTATTTTACTTCACAGACGTTGTTTCTTAGTCTCCGCCTCAGAATTGTATTCTAAGGATGCGTAATAAGAAAAATAAGGCTCGGCATAAGGTTTCCCTTCAGATGGTCTAAGGGGAAACGCTTTGATGCCCTGAACTACTTAAGTATTCCCTTATGTGTCACTTGAAGGTCCTTAGAAACAATTTTCCTCAGATAATTTGAAGGGGTCCGGACCTGTCTCTTGAAATTGAAATAATTTGTGGACCTAATGATGATGATGATAGTGATGGAAGACAGATTGAGACACATTTTTTGTGACATGATACTTTAAAGTCTTGAAACATCCAATTAGGAGGAAGCCCCAGCATGCAGTTTATCATTCTAATGATCCATTTAGTCATATTTCTTCATACAGAGTTTATTTCTCAGCAAACGTCCTCACATTGATTTGACTGTGTGGATTCAATTTACTTTGAATTATTCGCTGTCCACATCTGTTGGGGCGTTCTCTTTGTCTGTCACTCATCCTTTCCAAGAAGCTGATTGACAATAACGCTGCTGGATGATGATCTGAAAGTGAAGAGCTGGTGTATTTGGACGGTATCTGCTGTGCAGTCTTAAGAAAGGGAACAGTGTGAGAGGCTCGTCAATGCAGCCTCAGCTGAGGGAAAATATTTAGCCTGAGGTCATTTGTGCTGCAGAACATGCCAGGAATATATACAGCTGATGTGTATATACAGCTTTTTTGTGTGAAGAAAGAATATTTCCTATGCATAAAACCTTGAAATAAGATAAATGCTGCATTCAAAGCCAGATACCAAGGTTCTGTTGTATGAACGGAGTGAATCAAACAGTCAAGCTAATGATAATTCATGTCTGTAATCCACCCAGGAAATTTTAATTCCTGCAGAAGACTCCTGACTACACGTGGAGGGGCCGTGTCACCTTTGGTGATGCAGACAGGCTCATTATGACAGACTGCGTGCCGCCGCAGCATCACTGATGCCATAGACAGGGAACGGCTTCCGGACGCCGCTGCAGCTGTGCCATGTGATATGTGCCGTTGTAATGGTGGTTGGTGACGTGGGCGTTGGCTGGCGGGTGGTTGAGCTGGAGCTGGAATGGCTCTTTTACTGGGGAGGGGGGGGATATGTCCTCTTCCTCTATGTTCCCTTCACACAGTGCTGCCCTTAGTCTTGTTGCCTGGCAACAGGCTTTGCCTTAAATAACCGGCTACTCAGACAAAAATAGTGCAGAGGTATTGACAGTGGTATAGGGTTCACTCCAGGCAACAAGAAAGCTTTTTTTTTTGCCTTCCAAAAAATGGTAAGGTGTGTGAAAACGTGTTATCTTCGTTCTGTGCATCGGCGCCGGGAGTGGGATGAGCGTTGTCGGCTGTTCATGCAGAGATAGCCAGGCACCGGCGAATGTGAGTCATCCATGTAAGTGGCTCCCAAATGAGGCTGCACACCAGGCTGCACTCCAAACGTGCGATTACCTATGCAAATTCTGCTGCCCCTGCTGAAGAGAAAAGGAAGCACCAGCCGCTCCATTAGTGATCACAATGGAATCTGCAAAACACGACATCTAATTGAATTAAAAATAACCTTTTATTAGGTTATAGGTCAGCTCTAATGAGGTTTATTACAGGATGTCTCTACATTTCACACCTTCTTGTCTGTTAATTTTAATCAGTATCAACACAGGGCGCTAATACTTCTTTGTCAGTCTGAAACATCAGCCTGTATTTACTGAGGTACTCAGTAATTATTGGAACAAATCTGCATCACGCTGAGCCATTTTTTGTTTTGGTGAAGAAGAAAATGTCACACTTGCAGGACATGAAACTCATTTATTGCAGAAATTACTTGTGTCAATCTGCTCCTAACCACGCTGGACAACCATGCACGCTTATTTTGTTGTGTTTAAACATAGAAGAAGCACAGAAACAAAGAGAATGAGGTTACTGTGTGATTCAACCGCCTGTTGACTAGTTTGTTCACATTTGTCACAGCTCCTGAAATTCTTACGATGCCGCTAAACTGGAGACAACCAAGCCGCCCCTGAAACCCACAAACCCAATTTGTCCCTGAGCGACTTTCATCATGGTCGTTTTCCTGTGTTTGATGGTAAACCTGTTCCCTCATCTGCCGACGTTTAAAATGAGTAAAAGAACTTAACAGAGGCGTCAGCAGAGGCGTTTGGTTGCAGAATGGCCCCCAGTGCCATTTATCTCTGAGGGAATCTCACGTTCAATACTGAGGGAATTCAATCACGGCGCCCCATCGCAGCAGCTGTCAGGATCCGGCCCTGCAGTCTCACTCATTCACCCTGGTGCTGGTGGCTCTATTCAGCCATGATAGCGACTCAGAGCATCTACATTAGGATCATCTTTTTCCCATCAGCTCCAGGGGCACTCGGAGGCTTTGTTCATCAGTTTTTGTTAATCAAAGGGCTTTCGGAGGAAGGTGGGGGCCACTCCACATCTTTGTAATGATGTCAAGAGGGGATTGTCTGTGGAGGGTCAGCGGCGTGTCCGCAGAGCTTTCACTTCAGTCTAGGTCAAAGGAACCTGTCTCTGAGTTTGTGCCTGTCTCCGTCTCAGTCAGACACTGGAGGATCTGCTGTCAGAGGAAATATTTCAGTGTTTTGATGTGGTTTGAGTGTAAAGATGTGCCGTCTACAATTGTCCCTGTCCACTCACAACATTCTCATTTGACTTTGTACAACTTGAACACTGTGTTGTTTTTTTCAGGGTGAGCGCACAATACTGGACATGGACCTGATGACTGAGGAGATGGCGGCGAAAAGTAGTGCCTCTTTTAAAGTTGGCAAGCTGGGACGAAAGCGCAAGCAGTTTCCAGTGAGTATGGATTAATATAATGTAATATTATATAATTTTATATCACATGTAGTTTTAAAAAATGTATTTTTTTAAATACTGTAGTTGAAAACCACTTGTTTTCTGTAGTTAACTGTAGCTTAAGAGACCTCATTTAATAAAACGCATCTATTTGTTTATTTTATTTCCTCCTGAGAGGTTTATCATTTGCGTAAATCTTCTGAAAATTATGTTAATTTATTCTCACGGTGTGATTCAGCACAACAAAACAGAAATGTTGATGGGTAGTGTGGAGGATGAATACATCAAAGTGTGTTGGGAGACGATGACTAATCGTACTATTACTTAAGCACTGTAATTTATGACCTGATTCTCAACATGTGTATTTTCTATTACATATACAAAGAACTAAGGATGGAAAGATACAGCAGCAAATTGTATGTGGTCATCAGTGAGTTTGACCTCGGTACGCCTGCCTGCACCTCCTGGTTCTCTGACTGTGACCTTTGACCTCTGGCCAGGGGCCATCTGGAGTTCACTGGGGCACTAATCTGTTGTGTGATTCTTTTCAACACACACACACACACACACACACACCCTGCAACCTTTCATGTTATGAATGGACTTTACTATGGGTTTGTTGTTTTCCCCCGTTGCGTCAAACACATTTAACAGCTTTTCGTAGGAGATGAGAACATTTGTTACAGCAGTAACAAGTCGTTTTGTGGTTTGTGAGAACGTCTAGAATGACGACACAAGTTGACTTTCACCGATTGACTGCATTCAGCCACTTAAGTGTTGGGCTTTTTAACAACAACTATCATTGTGGTGTAGTCGAACTACTACCTGGATAAATAATGAACCGTTTAATCATGTAGGAGTAGTTTTGGTCAGTTGGCTTTGAATGGAAATCATGCTATCCTTGCTAACCAGCTAATCCTGCATCTTCTCACATCCTAACACCATTTTGTACCTGAGAGACGACAGGGAGCCACACGAGCATGAAGGAGCTCCGGCAGCAGCGCTGAAAACGGGACGACACATGATCCACATTGCAGCTGCAGTGAATTGTTTTCCATTATGTAGCAATGGGACGGCTGAGCCTTTTTCTCTGAACATTCGATTGACACGGTGCCATAGTGATACAGCGGTTCGCACTGAGAAGTTCTGTGGTTGGATTCCTGCGGCATTTGCATGATTTCTTTGTGCATGATTTCTTTCCTCCAAAAGCATGCCAGGTTAATTAGTTACTCTAGATTGCTTGATTGTGTGTCTTAACTGCGATGAAGTGGCCGTTCACCCATTGACAGCTTGGATCGGCTCCAGCATCACAGAGACGTATTGATTAATTGCTTACCGACCATGTTTCCAGTGCCCAGGCCAACTTACTTTTACAGCATTCATGTTTTACACACCTCATAGAGTGTTTTTTAGTTTTCAAGAATCTTTGACCTTTCCGCTTCCAGCACAGGATTCTGTCAGCCGCTTGGAATGCACAATGCAGAACGTCGGTGTTCAGGAGATAAAAACTTGAGTGCTGCTGTCGTCAGTGTTGACAGACTGATCTCACAAGACCTGCTCCACATTCTGCACCCGGTGACCCAGTAATGGGATGTCTGAGATAGTATGTTTTCATGGTTATTTATAGGCAGCAGCAGAGACTCACACCGCCCCGCTCGCCTTTTCTTAAATGATTCCTTTCTCAGTCTCTAAATATCAGCGGTGCTCTTTTTTTAGGTAAAACGGTGTAAGAAGCGAGAGTCCGTGGATATTTTATATAGGTCAGCTCTGACTGAATTCACTGGAGTGACTCCTCCACAAAGAATGAAATAGTTTCACTGGGTGTTTCATTCTGGACGAAGTGAAAAGCACCTCTGTTGCCAAACAGCCAACATTCTTCACATATTTCCGTTCTGCTGTAATGACAAATTCACAACTGCAGGAAACTCCATTGTGCACCTGATGAACTCTGATGCTTTTTACAGCTGTAGTTTAACAGAGCCGGATTGCAGCAGCCGTAACTCACTGACTCATACGTGTAGAAGCCAAGCTGCTTTCTGCTGCGGAGACTCAAAGGATGAAAATAAGCTTATCTAATATGAACTGGATGAATGGATGATTCGAGTCACAGCTGCTCTGAAAGGAGCCAAAGAAAGGCTGCCGGGTGCTCCGTCTCTTTGTGATCGCTCCAAGTGTTTTATTGCTGCACACTCGGATGACCTTTTTTCAAGCGTACTACAATCAGTTTCTGAAAGGTTTCCAACAACAGTGATACGTCGCACACAACACGGGCACGTAAAGCTGTGACAAAGAAAGCTGAGGCATTGTCAGGATGTTCAGATTTCCACGTCCTCTTGCCCTCCCGCAGGTCGAGAGCTGCGGCACTTTCAAAGACGTTGTGGGCGTGGCCAACCACAGCTACACTGGGGTAGGAAAGCCGTCCGTGGCACAAGTCCACAATGGAGACGTGGGCGGGCACAGAGACAGGACATCCGATGGCTGCTTCCCCAAACAAGAGAAGAGAGAATTGGAGAACAGGATCCTCAGAGACCCTTCCTCCTGCCACGCAGAGGACAGCTCCCAGGGTCAGAGCCTGAGCCCCTCCCAGGAGAACAGATTCCTGCCCGGACGGGTCGACCCAGACTCAGAAAAAGACGGGGATGACAGCCTGACGGCGCCGTGCAAGAAGCGAGGGAGGCGGAAACTGGAGCGCCCGACAAAATGTGAGTTCTGGCTTGTGCCTGTTCAGCTTTGCCATGTTTTGATGTGTTCTCAGAGGATCCAGCAGGGAAAGTCGTGTGCGTGTGACGAGTACAAGATGTTGAGTAATGAACTGTAAATGGATGTCATGGAGAGCCGCTCCGTGCAGCTCCACTGTGCAGCGTGGCACAGCCAGGATTCTTAACACAGAGGCTTTTGTGTTCGTGCTGCTGCGAAGAAAAGGGACAAGTAAATAAATCAGCCATACTTCCAATGTTTATCAAATCCTAGAGAACATATGGAACGTTCAGTTTGCTGTCCGTCAGTTTGGTGTGTTTTACTTCACACTGTGTGACCAAGGTAACACGCTGAAGGAGGCAGCGGTGGTGCAGCCAAAGTTTGCAGCAGTTTAAGGCTCCGTACAGATGTGGCATTGATATATTTCGTGAGTGACCACGGTTGTGTGTGTGTGTGTGTGTGTGTCCCTTCACACATATTCAAATGCAAAAAAACGCTGTTTCTGTTTTGTAAAAGACATTTAGAACTGCCCTCGACCGCTCCCATGTTATGTCAACTTGTAATGCTTTAGATCTTGGAATACAATCCGTTCCAAACCCGATTTAATTCTGGTTGGATCAATAAATATTGTCGGTTGGACGATTGAATGCACTGAGACAGAGAGATCTGCTCGATGAGCTGGACTGAGAGAGAGAGAGAGAGAGAGAGAGCAGCCGTCTGTGCTCTGTTCGTAGGCTTATTTAACAGGAAACCAGCTGCAGCGTTACCATTCTCTACTTGGTTGGTCGATAAATGCAAGAAGTACAGACTGCGTGACGCAACATTCTCTCGGCCACATGTGGAACCCTCTGAATGTGGTCCACTCAGATTGGCTCTGGGCTAAAAGCTGCTGCCTGAAGGTGAGTGGATGTTGACATGAACCAGGCCGTCGTTGTGAAGACGTTTGAGTCCCTGAAAGTTTGCATGTCAAATCCATTAAAACTTTTCAGTCGGTCATTTGAAATATTCATTGTCACAGCAAATAATAAACCATGTAGTGAAATGAAATGTGGGCCCCAGCACTGGACGTGCAGCGGGCACAGATCAGCTCTGAATGTTTAAAGATGATATCAATCAGATATGTTGAGACAGAGCGGCGCTGACAGGTAGTTTGAAGTCGGAGATGGAGATTACCCCCAGCGCCTCGCCTCCTCTCCCCACCTGCTTTTCAGCTTTAAATTTCTCTCTGGGAGCCACGTGTCTCTCTCCCCCTCTCAGACGTAGCTTTGACCTTGATGAAGAGTGCAATAAATAAAGCAGGGGAGGGGGAGGAGCCATTGGTCTCCTGGCAACCAGGCTCTGTTGGGAGATGGGCCCTGCCAGGTGAATGGCGTCGTGCCCACAACTCTTTCCAGACTGGGTCTGTGTTCTGTACCCACCGGATTTGTGCTTCTAGGTTTTGTTACTTCACTGTGCATAAATTTCCAGTTGTAACCTGGTTTGATTCGGGTGTCAGCTGCAATGAAAAGCAGGTTTCTGCTCCCGAATGTGTGTCCGGGGTGGGTTCAAAGCTTCTTGTGTAATGAAGAGAGGAGGATTATAGTGGATTACATGAGAGCACAGTTCTAAAATGATGATGATGCATTCGGTTTTAGTGACAAATATTTGTATGACAGAGATGCTCAGAATTGACAAAGCATGTGAGCAGTTACTTATTGCACATATTTGAAGAGGTTAATGGCGGAAGGCATGATGCAGCACAATTTCTTTCACTGTTTGATGTTTCTGGGTTTTATGGGATGGATCTGAGGTGAAACATGCTGACAGCTGTCAATCAAACACAGACACACCCCCTGAGACAAATGAGCCTGACAGTTCCCCCAAATATGTTATCTTTCCTATGAATAGTACAAAACAAAATGACTTTTTTGTGGATGATAAAAAACACTGTCAGTAAAAAACTGACACTCAAGAATTTGATGTAAAAAAATGTATTTTTTACTGTGTTGCTAGAAATGTAACAAGACTGAAACTGTGTTCTGTCGAGCACAGAACTGACCTAATTTGCATAAAGTGGCTGACATGATGTAATTTCAGTCACAGCCAGCTGTCAGCCCGACGTGCCGTCGTCAGGGCCACAGAAATAGTAACTGTATGCGTGAAAACTTCATCCGCAAAGTCAACAGAAGAGACGTTCCCATCCTGAAATTCAGATTAGCGGTCCACTCAGGCCCTCTAATCCCAGCAGAACTGCAGCAGATGCATATGACACTGCTGGCGTGCTCCAGTGGACAGTGACGCAGTCTGGCAAACTGTCCCTTCATAAGTGATGTTTCATGTCTGCGACGTCCGTCGTGTAGACTGAGGTTGAGTGACTGCAGGGGATCCTGAGAACAGGCATGCCAGGTGTAAAAAAAAACTAAACTAAACTGCAGGAGACAACTCACACTTTAAGGCCATGTCCACACAAACCAACTATTCTTTTCCTCCCTCGTTCTTGGCACCATATCATGCATATTTGCATCCAAATGCATCCATTGTAAACGACTTGACAGGCTGTAGTTCGTATTCCAGGCCTATAGGTTTCACTTCAAATTCACCAAAAATGGAGAAGTAAAGACAATGGAGCGGCAGTTCCCTATCTGAAACAGACAAAATGCAATTTTGACTGGAAAAAAGCGGAAAATGATGACGATCTTCCCGGACTTACTGGGGTATCAAGATCCGCTCACTTTCAGTTGCTGTTGATTGAAGTAAACAAAGAAAAAAACTGAAAACCGGAAAATGTCATGGAATGCCGCAGACAGACAAGTTCAGGGCTCACTAGCGTCTAGTCCTACGTTATTGTTGTTGTTGTTGTTATAAGACGTCGGGGGGGGGCGAAGGCTGGAGGTCAAGGAGTGGGGCAATGTCAAGTCGATACGGAAAGGATGGGGATTGCGAATGAATTGAATTTTCACCCTTTGACCAGGTTTCAAAAAAGTGTGTTTACAGGATCCAACCAATCCAAACGATGCAAAACGTCTCCGTGTGGACAACATGGCCTAAATTTAGGTTTGAAGTCAATAACTCCTCCCTGGGAAACCCATCACACCCTGCTGCATCTGTATCATGTTGAGATTTACCTCGAACAGACGGGCACTGCAGAGCGATATGAAGTTATAAGAGAACGAGTGTTCATCTGAGAGAGCAGAGAACTTGGTGGGGGGTGGGGGGGCGGCGGCAGTGCAGAAGATCGATAGCAAGCTAAACAGGGTTTCTGTTCTCCATCTGGAGAGCACATGAAGGATTTGAGCCCCGGTTGGAGAGGAACTGAGCTGCAGCAATACGAGGGGCTGGACGCCAGTCAAACTGGCAGAGTCTAGTCTCTGTGGGCAACCGGAGCCAGCTCCCCTCACAAACCCACTGACCTTGGCTGCTCATGCCGCCAGACCGATTAGTTATATAGTCACTTATTCCCGATGAGGAAGAGGAGACCAGGAGAGAGGTACTGAAAATAGGGCAGGGAGTGGTGTGTGTGTGTGTGTGTGTGTGATGGTGGGGGGGGTGT
>CAAKHB010003377.1:219928-252898 GCA_901007665.1 Aeoliscus strigatus
GGGGGGGTGTGCTCAGCCACACATGGAAACAACTTGAAGAGGCTGCTAAGAGAGTGGACCATTGTTTGGACAGGCTACTTCACCGACAAGCTGTTTGCGGTGCAGAAAATACACCGTCGAACATTGTCCTCGGCCTCTCGGGCTTCAAGTGTTATGATAACGTCTGGGCTGCGACTCAGCAGATAGAGACGCCATCATGTTCATTTCACTGCCTGATGATGTGTACGCTCTCCTTGTGTGGTACCGGCGAGCCTTCTGTAACACTTGCGTTCAACTCAAACGTTGTGACTGTAACACCAGAGGTCTGAGGATCTGTAATGAAGCTGATCTTGGCTTCCTTAGTTTTTTTTCCCATTGCTGCTGCTGAGGGTGAAAAAGCTTTTAATGTATCATGAATCCTGACGCCTGACTTAGTGTTTCAGTTGGGTGGCGTCCACGCTCCCTGGCTCACCTTTCTCTGCTCTGCTGAATGAATAACACGCTGTCGTTGTCCAAGTCGTAAATCTTGGTGGGGAATCCCAACTTCAGCTTTGATTGAATTTGAGACAGTTTTATTTGAAATAGGTTTCTCTTCTTTCATGTTTTGATGGTCTCTACCCTGTTGCCTTTACCTCCTCTTGCTTTTTTATGCATCGACTTTACTGTGCGAAGTGTTTGTCTTGCTAATAAAAGGGACGTGAACACTTATCATCCAGCACAGCACTGTTCCTCTGACGGTAGATGACCTTTCAATCACTCTTTGCTATCTGAAAAACACAGATATATTTTAAATGGTGGGATAGAAACAAAGAAAAGGGTTGACATTGGCAGCGTGATATGATTGGATAGTCTGAAGTACAGTTAGTGACTGATCTAATTATTCCTGGCATTACTGATGACATCCGAATGACTGAAGAACGTAGGGTAATCATACTGATGTGTGGAGCGTCATGTGTGGGTCATCACTGCAGATTAGTAATTGTTTTATCTATTTATTCGAAATCTTGGAAACAGTAATTCATAATCAGGCACAATGATGTGACATTTCCCATTCCATGCTCGATAAAGGGGAATGAAGAATATAATGTTAAAACATTCTCTAAACTAAAGCAATAGAAATGTCAGACAGTCAGTAAAAGTCAGAGCAGTCAGTCAGAAGTCTGTTGTTTTACCTGGCAATTTCACATTTGTCTCATTTAGCCTCAATTATAATATGACACCACTCTTTGTTTCAAAGTAGTTTGTGCGTATGGATGTTTAAATCAATGTTGAATGATTGTTCTCTGAACCAAAACCTAAATACGTTTTTCTGTGTTCTGGCAATGTTCTACATTTTGACAAATATTGAGCCTTGTGCGATATGAATATTGCAGCAGGCCAAATGATAAATTATGTTTTGATGAAAGCTCTGCAGGGAGCTCCATATGCATTCATCATAAGTAGTTTAATATTGTTCTGTGCTTGTACGATTCACTTCACCTAATGATCCAGACATTAGTTAGTCTTCTAGCGGCATAACATGGACCAATTTAACTGATAACTGAGTCATTTTGTAAACTATTTTTAAGGGAAATGCTCATAAATCCATTGCACAACTTCTTCAATATGTTATTTTGTAATATACTGTATCTGTGGATTGTTGGACTGGTGAAACAGATCCAATCGTAAGGTGTCATGTGTGATTTATTGCTTTATGAATCACTCACTCGGGCTCGAGGAGCAGTCTGCTGACCTGTGTGAAAGGTTTTAGATAGGTAAACCAGATGATGCTGCTTTTTCTGTCATTAATCATCTGCCAAAGGTAAATCATATTCTGTCATTTTCTGAGTCCACATATGCACATATGTCAGCGTCTGTGTCGCCAAACTCTCCCTCAATGTACCTGCAGCTAGTGGAGACTCGTGTCTCCGTCCTGTGGAGGCTTCAGAGATCGTCAGAGAGATTATATACGGCCCCAGAGACACAGAAGTGAAGCTGTAAGTTGCTGCCTTTATAGCTCGATGTCCGCAGCGTTGGATGGGCTGTGCTAAAAGCAACCGGCTGTGACTCTCGTGAAGGAATGAGGGGCAGAAGTCTAATATTTGCCCAAATAAACCTGGCTCCTCTCCACACTCATCATATTGTGGGCAGCCACTCGGCGCCCTCCAGGTCACATCAAACCCTCGTATCTGAGCATACAAGGCGCCATAATCCAACATGAGTTTGAACTACGAGCACTATTAATGGGATGATGTTAAGTGGGGCGCTAACAAAGCTAATAGATGTGACATATGGTTTATTACCGGCCACTTTAGACACAGATACCGGGACGTAGCCATTTCAGCCACCCTGATCAATGATTCAGGCCTTCCATTGTGTCGCTGTCTTCTCTCTAGATGTGGAGCACAAGGAGGAGGACGAGAGTGATGCTTTCAAGACCGAGGTAAGATTCCTGCTCCGTTGTCTTGTTGTCATTTGGCAAACGTCTGTCTTCATGTCTCTGATTTGTTTTGGGATGAATTATCTATGTCATAATGCATCTGGCAGTTTTTTTTCGTGATCAGACACTCTCAATTGTAAGACAGATTTATGAGATTCAGGTGTTTGGTTTTTTTTTTTGCATGATTGTAGCTTTGCAGCTGCTAGCCTCAATTTGAAGCTGGAAGTTAGCTTAGCATAGCATAGCATAACAACTGGAAGCGGTACTAGCCAGCGGTACTACTCTGTCCAAAGCTAATCCTCTGATATTCACTTAAAAATCTTTCACTTCCACTGGAAGCTAATAGTTAGTTTAGCCTAGCCCAAACTAGCTAATTATAGGCAGGTGGTCATACGTATAATTCTAATACAAGATCACCAATTTTAATATCTCATTTAGCCTAGCTTAGCTTTTCACAAGGCCTGGAGTTGGTAGAATTGATAGCCTCGCTCTATCCAAAGCTAATCGTAATATGGAGATAAGTGCTTATTTGTCTGAATCAATTGACTTATCAGTTTTGTGTGTGATTTTTTTAAATTTCTTGAAGCCTGTGACAAAGCGAAAAGAGTCGACGAAGAGAAAATCAGGTAGTTTTCTTGCCTTTGAAAGAAATGGTACCTCATGGTGTATGAATTTGAAATGTCAAATACACTTGGGAGCTTGTCGGATCAGTTGCTGCTGCTGACCTTGAGACTGTTGCCAGGAAGTCGTGATTAGACACTGAGGCATCACTTTTGCCCACCGACTAATCACAAGCTCACACCGTACGACAGACCAGCATGTGAATCATCATCTTTTTTTTTTTCTTTTTTTTTTTTTTAATTGGACAATCCCATCGCCTCCATGATAAATTACTTATTTGTTAACTGGAGTCTGTCTCACAGGGCTCCTGACACATTGGATGCACAGATTTACAACAAAATCTGGCTGCTTCCATGAAAGAGAAAGAGAGAGAAAAACGAGTAACTTCTTTTTTTAACACCTTAAACAGGGAGGTCGAGGGAGGCTGCGAGGGGGAGTTGGTGGGGAGATCAGCCTTCGTCAGAGGCCCATGCCCAGAATAACCTTCCAGGCTGGTGACCCTTATTACATTAGCAAGCGGACCAGAGAGGAGTGGCTGGCCAAGTGGAAGATGGAGGTGAGTACACCAGCTCAGTCCCAGCCACTGTCTCAGGGGCCACAATAGACAGCAGAGTGAGCGACAGGCGTCGTACGGCCGCTAGGCTTCTAGATAGAGCTTGTGGTGTCTTCACGGCCAAGTGTATTTGATGGGTCATTTGATATCTCATAAAGGTACCATTTATTTCAGGGGATTTGCAGGGCTCCTGCAGTTCCTGCCTGTGGTATTTTGTGAGGAGAATCACATGCAGCTGTGCTGATCACATCTGGTCAATGCCTCCACATGGGTCGTGTTTGTCGAATGACAGTGTTGCTGTAATTCTGGATTTGCTTCAGTCTTGCCGCTTTTGATGTTGTGTTGTTGAAGAAACATAATTGCGTTTCATGTGGTCTGTTGCTCAGACTATGGAGAGGGGATGATGGGAGCCATGCAAGCTGTGCCCTCCCCCACACCACCACCACCACCACACCAAGAACAAAATAAATACGAAGCACATTGTGACAGACAACCTTGCACAACTTTTTAAAGTAATTATTAGATTGTGTAGACATAATTTTAATCATTCCAAATCATGTACACATTGCTGACATGAGCAGCAGTCTCCTGTAAGTTTGGCCATACAGTCAGCAGTCATGGAAGTTTATAGGTAAAAGATATCACCCCACACCATCTTGTATCCTAATATGGCTTCATACATACAGAATGGATGTTTGAACTGTCGTCAGGACTGCTGCCAAGACTCACGAGCGTTCTCTCTACTAATAGTGTGTTCCGGAATTGGAGTTGTTTTCCGAGCCTGTGACAGGAAGCTGCTGAGTGTACCATTTTCTCAGTGTCGTAGGTCAGTCTCGGACTTCGGCCCAACACAGAGGACCCAGAATTCTGAATCCAAGATATCAGCGCGCTGTATTAGCTGATAAAAAGCTCTCTTTTAATGTTTTTTAAGTTTGCGTAATATTTGCTCTCAAGATTGACCGTAGTGATGGTAAAAATGTACAACTGAAAGTTTTGGGTCCATGTAGTTTATATGTACCTGATGTGGCTGATTTTTATTTTACCACATCTCCTTCTCACCAAAACTTTTACAACACAACCTTAACGTAGAGGAGTTCATTCTTACACGTATGATGTTCATGTTATATGAGGTTCTATGTCCGCACATGACCATTTTCAGGATTATATATATGAGTCGTTGTAGTGACATGATGCAGTGCAACTTTACATTACATAATGAGGAGTCTCCGTAGTAACAGCCTGGGGTATTTTCCATTTCTTTTGCCTCCCCGCCCCCTTCCACTCTACTCTGGAGAAGGCTCAGGGAGCGGCCATAAAAATGTCTCCAGAGAGGAAATATTGCCAAATTAGCAGGATATAGTGGGGTCCCACATGTGAGATGTCGTAAAGTATGAGAGAAGTTAGATTTTCCAAACTGAGATGGCTTTTCCTGAACCAGTGTCTCTACACAGCTGAGATTTAAGTGGATTTGCGAAGATGCAAATTGGGGCTGTACCTGCTTTGTGTTCATTTTTCTCATCTGGCATTTTGCAAGCTTTGATCTGCACCAATGTGCCTGAGTAGCTGTTGCTATGAGCTCCGGCTGGTCGCTATGAGCTTTCAGCTGCCAAGTGTTTGAGCGAGCTGCTGCAGGAAGGACATGGCGGCTGAAAGGGTTACTGCCGTCTTACACTTTCCGCAGGCATGGACTCCCTTTTTTCTCTCTTACGTGCCTTGTGTTACAGTGAACCTCTTCGTCTCTCTCTCTCTCTTTCTCTGTATCCCTCCCCCATTCTTCTCCTGACCCCTCCCCCAGCCGTGGAAATGACTCCGTGCTATGGATATGAGGGTGAAGATGAGGTTTGCAGCAAATTTCAGACCTTGCTTGCAAGACAGCCTCCTGGCTCAGTGCCAACATTTTGCAAGTCCTCTCTAGCCAACCAGAATTCCTGTCGGCAACCACCTGACCCTGAATTCCCAGACAAAGAAATGTTCATGCTTTCTTTTTATAAGCGATCTCTTCTACCCCGAGAGTGGGGGTGAAAAAAACTCAAGCCCCACACTGGATTATGAGGGTTGCGCACTGGCGTGTATGGGTATGTGCACTGCATTGTTTGTTTGATAACATGGGCACATGTGCGATAAGTCTGCTTTCAGCGACCGGGAAAATGCTGACTTCAGGTATTTCCACAAGAGTTGTTGTGGACCATCTACGGTGTCTTCTCTCCTTTTCTTCCTTTTTTTTCAATTTTTTTTAAAAGGAAGAGTGATCTGGCAGTAGCCATGTTTGGGAAAGAGTTGCTAGTGAGAGAAAAAAAAAAAAGTTTTTCCCGTGGGGTGAATACGTGCTGAAACCATTTCCTGCTTCATAGCAGAAATGTCACAGGCTTTTTTTTAAGTCCAGTATATTCATCTAAACGCTCCACATGAATGTATCTGATGTGAAATGTGACAGAGAAAAAGTGTTGTACTGCACTTTGATTTCACTTTGATAGATTTAGTTCAGGAACTATAAATAGATTTTTAAAAGGATTTTCAAGACCCCCAGGGAGTTTTTTTTAAGCAGTTCCACTCATGATTTAACGCTGTTTATGTATTCATGTCTGCTTCTGTGATATTGCAAATTGTCTCTTAAAAGGATGCTGTAGAGTGAGAACCAGATGGCCTCTTTTGGTGTGACCCCCCCCTCAAAGGGCGCTCATGAAATAGACAGTTGCTGTTGAGATCTGAGCTCAAATCTCATGAATACAGACTGTACTCCCACCGAAAAAGGTGCATGAATGGCACTTTTGATCTGTGCATCTCGAGTGAGCTTCACCTGTCGTCAATTAAGGAGGATTTTATTACTTGTCTTGGAAGTGTACGTCTTTGCTCTGAAGACATTCTGCATAATCCATCCAACAATTAGACAAAACAGCCCCCGCTGTGTCTCAACTGCCTGTTGCGCATGAGAGACTACTGCATTCAAAGGTCAAGCTCTTTTGTGTTGCTTCAAAGGCTTACTGTCACGTCACGTGAGGAAGTAATGCTCAGCGACAGTTTATTTCATCTAACTTTTATCTTCAGTCAGAGTTTGCGGCGTGCTGCTTGTGATCAGTGACACCCCCCTCCTGCCACTTTCACCAAAGAAACTTTAGAGTTTGCAGAACTTGTGCACACTTTCGCAAACCTTCTCTGTAAGGTAACACAATTATCTTGAAACAGAGCACTGTACAATTAAAGTCCATAGCTGAGGCTGGATGAGACGGGATCATTTGCAAAGACCGACATCGCTTCTCTTTTTTTTTCCCCCCTCGGTGTACTCTGTCACCCCTTGAGCCCTCAGGGTATCATGCTGTATGGACCTCTAAGTCAGATTATCCCTCATTGTGCACCCAACATGTCTCTACACTCTGCTAGAGGCCTAAAGGGCTTTTGTCTTTGGCAGGATGAAACCCACAAATACAGAATACAGTAACTCTGGTTTGGAATTTGTTTTCCACCTGCAAGAAAAGGTATTTCTTTCCTTTCATGCACTGGCTTCCCGGTCTATTACGTACGCCTTTAAAAATCTAGAACAATCTTGCATGAAGCTTGTTGAATCGTCATCGTCATATAGGCTGTAAATTCCTCGCCTCTGTTGCTAAGACTACTAGAATAGTCAGTTTGCCGAACGTCGTGAGATAACTGGCGATATAAAAATAATATCTGACTTGACTAAATTGTGGCAGTTGAACAGGATGGATTGAATATTCTACTCATGTAAATGCAGGGTGGCACTCACACTATAACACTAGATTTACCGTGGATGTAATACTGTACCCAAGTTGTAATTAGGCAGTTAGCAGATGAATGTGTATTTGCTTTGTGGTCATTTGTCTGTGTTGTGTCATGTAACTGATGAGTGTGTCGTTATTTTCCTCAGGAAATGTCCCATTGATCTTTATGACGTGAATCAGGGCTGTTGATGGCGCTGATATTTGTCAGTGTGTGGGATGCAGTGTGGATCCTGATATGAGCCTGGATTGGCTTTCAGCCTTCGTTCTCTGTGCCCTTCAGGTCGTCCCTCAGCGCGGCGGGACAGCAGATATAAGTGGTGGTATTTTTTGAGCTGTCAGTGACGGACAGGCGTGTGTAAATGATAAAGGCAGCATTGTGTCTCTACTCGCTCCTTTGCTACTTTCCCCTTTTAGACTCTGAGGGCCTGTCTCGCTGGTGGAGTTGCACACACACGGTGAGGCCCCCAAAAGGGGGCATTTACAACTGGGAAAAAGTCCAGAGACAAATATCTGCCTCGTATAGCCACTGTACTTTCTCTCCTTCCCCCACTGGCATTTTGAGCGTCACTGTCTGTTTGGCTCTTACCAGTATGAACGCAGCATCTCAGACTTTATATTCACATTGACGTCAGTGTGTCAGAGTGTAGCGGCAGCCCATAGAAACTCACCTCAGGATTAAGTCACACATTCTCCATTACTGTTACTGTTACTTGCCATCTACACCAGCTCCTCCGCGTCTCCTTGTGTGTTTACACATCGTTTCCCTTCATGCACGTAACATATTCAGCAATTTAATTGACGTTCTGTTAGTTTTTGCAGTTTCCCATCTGGAACCACACACACATCCAAGCAAGCTGCCGAACACTAGTGTGCTTGTGCTGCATCCAAGAGGTCCTAACACATGTGGCCGAGGCTTTGAACCCTCTACCCAGCACTATTGTATAGATATTTATAAACCACAGCGGAGCCTCTTGATGGAGGAGCACATGTTTCTACTCCTCTGCACAGACACCCCTCCCCACGCCGTGCAGGCAACACCTCCCCTTAAAGGAGCTATTGTTGATCGGGACGGAGGATTGTGCCACTTTTTTTTCCCTCTCGTCTTCCCACACGTCCAGTTACACTGTGGACGTTTGCCGTATCCGTGAGACCTGAGAACCTGAGAATGACTTGAGCAAAGTAAGCACAGCTGTGCAAGGCTCTCACGTGGCGCCTATAGTATGACTAGCACGTGTCTGCATATAGGGCTGCAGTTATGTACTGCGTGTGTGCGTGTGCGTGCTTGTCTTTGTGTGTGTGTGTGTATGTGTATGTGGGTGGGTAGGTGGGTGTGTGAATGCGTATGTGTGTTTAAAAGAAAAGAGAAGAAACCTAGCGTTCTGTGTGTTTAAGGGGCTTCAGTATGGGTGCAGCTGTTGGGGATTTAGTGTGTGCGGCTCATGTCGCGGCTGTGTTTCATCCTCTCTGATCGACCTAGCGGTTCAGTGTCAGGTACCATAAACCCAGTGAACTCTCCACTGCCGCTGTGGACACTATAGCTATTGTACATGCTGCTGATGAAGGAGACATACAGTCTTGACTGACACCGCAGAAAACCCACTTTTAGAGCAAACGGGTCAGTCCGTCTATGTTTATACCTGTTTATAGCAGAATTCTACTGATAGTGTGATTGTGCCACTTTCAACCACTTTCTTGTCCCAAAGGAAATATATGTTGCCATAGGCAACACACATTTAAGCACATGCATCATAATATAAAAACCATCGGGAAGCATAAACAGAAGTCCATTCACAAGCTTGTGACATTAAAAGCAAAGTTAAGATAATTATAAATAAAAATGCAAGTGCAAATCACTTATCATGTATTCCCCACATTTTCACTTCAAGTTGCACTTATTAGGAGAAGACAAGACAGTCCTCAGTCTTAAATTTACACAGCAGCAAGTTGTAGCAGAAAAATTGAATGATTATGATTGAGCAGGCAACACTAACAGTAGTTACAGCAGTAAAACCATATGTAAACACTACATACAAGACATAAAAGCCTTATCTTCTTAGAAATAGTGAGTTAGCATTGATGTTAAACTGCAGCAATGGTGAAGTCATACAACCGAGGAAGATGGTATTATCGCAAAATGTTATAATTCAATGAGTGATGTGTTGACCTGATTCATAATATAACAGAGGGCTAAAGCACATCATGTAACATGAGGGCACCATTACAGATATTTATGACTGAATAAAACTGCACATACACATGATGAAGGCAGTCTGCTGCAGGCTGTAAACAGTCGAAATGCAAAATATATTGTTGATGTATATTGTTGATTGTTATTGAAGTGACTGTGAGTCATTCCTGAATGCTGCGTTGTCCCTGTCCTCATCTTTGCTGGCGCTGTGTTTCAGGCAGAGAAAAAGGCTAAACTGATGTCAGCGATGAATGCAATAAAGGACCACAAGGAGAGGGAGCCTGAGACCCAGAGGAAAGAGGTCTCAATAATCAAGCACCCACCGCCTTCAAACCAGCAGCAGCCTCAGCCGCAGTCGCACACCCAGCCTCAGTTAAAGCCTCTTTATCAACAGCAATCACAGCCGTTGCCGCCGCTGCCACCACCGCCGCCACCGCCGCAGCAGCAGCAGCAGCAGCAGCCTACTGACCCCGCCTCCCCCACTGTGGCCACAACCCCTGAGCCTGTCGCCATCGCAGGTGGAGACAAGACATCCCCCAAGTCTGCAGACACTGAACCTGAGTATGAGGTATATGAGGTAACCAGAGTGTTTATACGAATCCTAAGACGTTACTACAGCTGGTCTGAGACACAAAGTATTTGAAACACAGTTCCACCCTGACGGTGTCACTGAGAGGAGGATTTGTTGGGATGTGGCTGCAGGATGATAGAGGGTTTGGCATCGGTGAGCTGGTTTGGGGGAAGCTGCGAGGGTTCTCGTGGTGGCCTGGACGCATCGTATCCTGGTGGATGACGGGACGCAGCAGAGCCGCTGAGGGAACCAGATGGGTCATGTGGTTTGGCGATGGAAAGTTCTCAGTGGTAAGTTGTTGTTGGGGATATGACATGAACCAACATTAGCAGGCTAATTCTTTTACCAATGCTTCTTTCTGGGTATTTATGTGTATTACAGGTCTGTGTAGAGAAACTTTTGCCTTTAAGTTCCTTCAACAATGCCTTTCACCAACCAACTTACAACAAGCAGCCCATGTACAAAAAAGCCATCTTTGAGGTGCTACAGGTGAGTTTGAGAGCATTTTACTCATGAAAATGGGTAAATGTAGTCCCACTGTCAGCAAATACTGCAGGTAGTTAGTTAGAGTATTCATAAAAAGTGCTGTCAACTCATCATCATCCCCTCGAGTGCAACACTGGATGGTGTTTATTTTACAATGTATTTATTTAAGATGATTGTGTTCATAGGTGGCAAGTAGCC
The DNA here is from genome assembly GCA_901007665.1 of Aeoliscus strigatus. Lineage (NCBI taxonomy): Eukaryota > Metazoa > Chordata > Actinopteri > Syngnathiformes > Centriscidae > Aeoliscus > Aeoliscus strigatus. Next base: position 230,681 of record CAAKHB010003377.1, read on the forward strand.
GGGCAGGCAAAGCGTTCGTGGCGTGTCCTGACAGTGATGAGATGGAAACCTCCAAATCAGTGGAAATGCTGAACAAGCAGATGATTGACTGGGCAATGACTGGATTTCAGCCCACGGGTCCCAAAGGTTTGGAGCCGCCAGAGGGTAAGGAGAACCCAAAATGGAGCTCGGATATCTGACTGTGTCTCCGTTCTTAGCTGGCAGCTCTGAACCATAAATTGTCCATTAATCTTATGTCAGATTACCTATATTTTTCATGTAATTATCTGATTTTTCTGTGGACTCCAGAGGAGCGAAACCCATACAAAGAGGTCTACCCTGAGATGTGGGTGGAGCCAGAAGCAGCAGCCTACACACCTCCTCCAGCGAAAAAGCCGCGCAAAAGCACAGCAGAGAAACCCAAGGTCAAGGACATCATTGATGAAAGGACCCGAGGTAAAGCTGCCTCCTTTCTTATTGTCAAATACTCCAAATACATTCTTCTCATGAAGCTGAAAGGGGCAGTAAAAAAAAAAGCTTGGACATGTGATCAATTAAAGTACAGCATCCAGAATTAGTAGACCTGCAGGATGTACCAGGAGGATTATTGGGGGGTTTCCCCTTAAAAAAGGTGAAATTGTCAGGATTCCTTTCGATATGTGTATCAAGTTTGTCACGGGCATGCAGATCATATTTTTTTTATTTTGTTGTCTTTGTATCTTGCTGGGTTGAATCGTAGGCAACTGGACTTCTAGTTTACTTGAAGACATTTCGCCACTCATCCGTTCACCAATAAACAGAACACGAAGAAAGTCTGTTTATATTTGTTTTAAAAGTGAGAACAGTTAAGTGAAGCAACATTCTTCACTTTTGACCTACGAAATGACCTGTTGTGTGAGTACTTTGTGTGGCTTTGTTTCTCATCATCCTCTGTTGTTATTTTTCAGAGCGGCTTGTTTATGAAGTGAGACAAAAGTGCCGGAGCATCGAGGGTAAGTGCTGTGTCCTTAGCGTGGAGCAGCTCCCTCTCAGGAGATGAACTCCTTGACAACTGACACTCGTTGTCAAAACAGCAGAAGTACAAAGCACTTACACCTGTGTTGGGAACAGGATAGAAGAGTTGTTTTCGTTGCCTTTCTGTCCTTCTGGCTGTGTGTTCTTATCAAACACACCAGCTAAGCTCATTACATGGAGACATGCAGCACAGCTGTTCAAATAATTTCACTGAGCTGTGAAGTTCGGGGCGTCATAGCAGAGCTTTCACACATCTCTGACCTGTAAAAGGAAACACTGACATGCTGCACTTGTTTCTCTACAGACATCTGCATCTCTTGTGGAGGTCTGAATGTTAGCATTGAGCACCCGCTGTTTGCTGGGGGAATGTGCCAGAGCTGTAAGGTAAGCTGTGATAGAGGTCATTAAAACAAAGAGACGCAACTCCGACTGCTGAGTCATAAACTATCTCAACTTCTGTCCAAGCGTTGCGGTCCGATCTGAATCTTTGAATTCTGTCACATTTCTCACAGAACTGCTTCCTAGAGTGCGCGTATCAGTATGACGACGACGGCTACCAGTCGTACTGCACCATCTGCTGCGGAGGACGCGAGGTGCTCATGTGTGGAAACAACAACTGCTGTCGGTGAGGTTCCTACTGGGTCCCTCTGAGGGATCTAGTGTTGTTCATTGACGCAGGATTGTGGCGAGCTCCAACTGGACTTTGTCCAAATAAAACTTTAAGTATGCTTTTAAGCAGTGAAGGAAAAGTTACATTGGAGATGTAGTTTGTTATAATTACAAGTTACCCTGTAACTATTTCTTTTACTTTATCAAAGTGAGTATATTTGATGACTTATTTCCATAAGTAACTGGAATATAATTACATGTTTCTCCAGTAATGTAACTGATTACAGTTATGTTTATTTTGTAATTATAATACTTGTGACTCCAACAGTATGCGTCTAAGATAAGTGTGTATGTGTTTATCTCCACTGAATAAGCAGGACAACCATAATGTGTAGATCTGATAGAACTAGGTTTTGTCCTGTTGTTGAACGATCAAACAAAACAATGTGTTTAATCCAACAAACAAGGTGGAGGTGTGGGGGCGAGCTGTCGATGTGTCTTTGCGTTAAGTTTAATTCGATTTTCTTTTTGAGTCTGAATCTTCCCATCAGTGAGCTGCAGCTCTGAAGTTACTCAGTGTTGCTGCAAGTGTCTCGTGTAGCTCTGAATGAAATAACCTTGTTTGAAGAAGCACTTATCTGCACAAAAACACCTTTTATAGGCTTTATCAAACAGCCTGGGAGCCGTTTGTGTATTTTAGCCAGATAATACGTGTTTATTAGCATGTAATCACCCTGCGTGTTCCGTACTAGCATTCTCCAGGTGGTGAAGAGATAAATCTGTCACCGAGTGTCCTGAAAACCTGTCCGGTCTGTGTGCAGGTGTTTCTGTGTGGAATGTGTTGACCTCCTTGTCGGTCAGGGAGCAGCACATGCAGCCATCAAAGAAGACCCATGGAACTGCTTCATGTGCAGCCAGAAGGGTGCGTTTGGTCTGTTGGAGCGTCGCAACGACTGGCCCAGCCGTCTGCAGCGCTTTTTTGCAAACAATCATGACCAAGATTTTGTGAGTTAAGCACACACACAAAATAAATCCCAATAAATGAGGAGTATTTTCCTCCATGTTTCTCTTTCTTATCCTTTTTGCGTTGTTTCATTTCAGGATCCACCAAAGCTTTACCCCCCAGTCATAGCAGAGAAGAGGAAGCCCATTCGTGTCCTGTCGCTATTTGACGGCATAGCAACAGGTTAGACAAGCACCCATTATTTAAAATCCTGAAGCCCACATCTGACCTTTGACCCTATCCTGTGCAGGGCTGCTGGTGCTAAGAGAACTTGGCATCCAAGTGGACCGTTACATAGCCTCAGAGGTGTGTGAAGACTCCATCACTGTCGGCATTGTCCGGCATCAGGGTCGCATCATGTATGTGGGCGATGTGAGGAACGTCACACGCAAACATGTGAGTCTTAGTTTATCTGCCTGAAACGTCAAACTGGACTTCTCCTGATTCCTTTATCAGTGAACTCACGTACCCCCTTTATCTCTGTCGGATTCTGTGTTTTATCTAATCACAGATACATGAGTGGGGTCCTTTTGACCTAGTCATTGGTGGGAGCCCGTGCAATGACCTGTCCATAGTCAACCCTGCAAGGAAAGGTCTCTATGGTAGGTGTCGTCATGGTTACGTTACTTTGTTAACTTTATGATGCTGTTTGGAGAGTAGAGATGGTTTTCAGTGAAGGCTTCACTTGAGCTCAACTGTCCACCAAACTCCTCGTCCATTTTTTCCACTGTATTTAAGGGAACTGTCTATGGGTTTCCGTGGGTTCTCCCTCCAAGCTACAAATTGCTTATTTTTCTCTGGTTTTGAACAGCTGACACAAACGTAACTTCCTCGATGGAGGTCAAAATATCATCATGCGTGTTTCTGTCCCGCAGAGGGAACCGGCCGCCTGTTCTTTGAGTTCTACCGGCTGCTCCACGAGGCTCGGCCAAAGACGGGGGACGAGCGTCCTTTCTTCTGGCTCTTTGAAAATGTGGTCGCCATGGGTGTCAGCGATAAACGAGACATATCTCGCTTTCTAGAGGTCAGTTCCTTCGCTAATAGTTTGCCACAGCAGCTGAAGTTGACACTGAACCAGTGAGTATCTCATTGGACAACTATGGCAAAAAGGTCGATGGATGATGAATGCCCCCTTGTGGTGGTAACTGATTATTTTGACTCACAGTACCTCACATGTCACTGACCCTCTTAATTTTGCTCTATCATTGTTGAAATTCTATTTTTGTTTTGATACACTACTATGAGTATGGAGGCAGCATCCCCTCATTCCTTTCTGACTGGTGTGTTCTTTTGGATGATAGTGCAACCCAGTGATGATTGATGCCAAGGAGGTGTCTGCTGCCCACCGTGCTCGCTACTTCTGGGGTAACCTTCCTGGGATGAACAGGTCGGTGGGTGAATGGTGAGGGAAGCCGCTGTCTCTGGCGCACACAAGGGCCTGGTCATTTCACAACACAAGCTTGTGTACTAAAGGAAATGAATATCGCAATGATATTAATACACAAAGTTAATACAAGGCAACAAATCTGAATTTTGATCCCATTAATGGTTGTAAATATTTACCAGAGATGTCTTTTAGTCCAACAAAGAGACGTTTGGGGAGATCTGTGCTCTCCCAGCGTTCTTGTGTTGATTAGGAATGTGTAGCAGCTGAAGGAGTATTGACAATCCAGGTTTGTGTGATTTGTTTGTGTGTCGTTGTCTTCTTCAGGCCGCTGACAGCCATGTGTACCGACCGGTTGGACCTGCAGGACTGTTTGGAACACGGCAGGACAGCGAAGGTAACTGGGAGAGTTGGTGCATGTGTTGAAAAGGTTGTGCTCAGAGACACATAAAGCTGCCATTTGTGTAGGATGTACGTGTATGTCATTTTTGTCATAAATGTTTTTGCCACATAAAGGCAAAAATTCATACATTGGGGGCTCAAAGTGGCAGCAAGAAGAAATAGTTTATTAGTTCTGAGAAATCATGTGATCACTAATGCTGTGATAAAGCAGAGTATTTGTACTAGCAGTGCACGTTATTGTAGTTTAATTCTGTATTAACTGTGTATTCTTTGATATTTTTACTTCAGTTCGACAAGGTGAGGACCATCACCACCAGGTCTAATTCCATCAAGCAGGGTAAGGACCAGCACTTCCCTGTCTTCATGAACGAGAAGGAGGACATACTCTGGTGCACTGAGATGGAGAGGTACGCAGATTTTAAAAGAAAAGTGATTCATCTCTGTGTTCTGAGGTCAAACTCTCTAAATGTCCATCTCTCTCTCTCTCTCTCTCTCTCTACTGCTAGGATCTTCGGTTTCCCAGTCCACTACACAGATGTTTCCAACATGAGCCGGCTGGCAAGGCAGAGGCTCCTCGGCCGGTCGTGGAGCGTCCCAGTTATCCGCCACCTGTTTGCACCACTCAAAGATTACTTTGCCTGTGTCTGAGCAGCCGGAGCAGTCGCTCCAAAAGCGTTTAGGAACTACAACTGTACGTTGTGAGTAGAAATAAGAGCCTTGATCCTCAAATTATATACTTGTATAATTTGAAAGCGAAACATTGATGTAGATTTCATGTTATTTCTTGTGTTTGAATTGTAATTCTTATTCTATTTAATTTTGATATGTCATTTTACCTTTTAGCAGTGTTATCGAGTATTGTTGATTTGTTTGTGCAAGCTATACTTGAGACTATGCTTTCTTCTCACGACACTGAGACAGAAAAGTGCAAATCATGTGTTTTTCAAAGAGACTGGCTTAGGATGGGAAACAACAGATCGTTATGAAACGGCTTTGGGCTTATGTGAAATGTTTCTGCTGAGCAGCGGCACTGCGAGGTCCCACCTGCGGTGCCGCGGCGTTTCCAGCGTTTGTCAGAGCATCACAGAGATGTGAAGAGAAAGACAGTTTTCTTTAGTGTCAGGAGAGCTGTGTCTCTGAGAATCCAAAACACCACATCACATATACCTCTTTGTTTACAGTTTTTACACAACTGAAGGTGATAAAGGTACTACTGTAATATGGTTTCAATACCATGGTGCTCCACAATGATGAGAAACATCATAGACCATGTGGCAAAACAACTTGGGTGGTATCAGGGTATCACAGTGTACCAGAGTATTTTCTATACCATCAAAGGTGCAGACTCACTTTTCCATTCATCTGATCTGTGGACGTGGGTGATGTAGTGCACAGCTCAGGCCACCAGAGGTCACTCTCTACCTCTCAACAGTTCAGCTCAGAGAGACAGCGACCGCAAGTGCGCTGACGTAGTTCCCTTCCCAGGTTGTCTAATAGCATCTCCCTATCCTACCCCTCATCATCTGATCGCAACATACAAGGCCTTTTTTTTTGTGTGTGTGTGTGTGTGACATGCAGCGAGCTGCTCAGAGGAACTTGCGCAAGCAGATTTTGAGCACAATCTCATCCAGGAAATGAAAGAACTTCAGAGCAGCATGCCCTCCTCCTGCACCAGAGGTGTTCACGGGTGTTTATCTGCCAAAATAATAGTCTAGCCAGTTGCCAAATCTTTTGGGCCGAGGCTCCTCTTAAGTTGGAAAAAACCTCCCCTAGGACCCCCGGTGATAAGACAGTGTACCATGTCCAGCATCCGTATGCTTGTTGTTCCCACAAACAGGCCTGCGGTGCCCTTGACTTGGTTATTAACTAAGTAATTAACAAATGAACTGCAGACAGGCGTGTAGAGCTGGTACCTCACCATCCATAGACACACACATTTCCCAGCGCAGATCTGCGTCAGTCATGAAAGCACACTGAATTTGGAACATTCCGGTACAATGCAAAACATTGTTTGAACAGCAGCGTTAGAGGTGCACTAGCCCTCACTGACAAAGCTGTGTGCACTATTTCCTTCATGAAAGAACCCTTCCAGAAACTTGGCTGCTGCACAAGTAAAGCCATTTTTTGTCATTTTAGTGGTGGATGTACAAACATGATCTTTTCATTGTGGAGTTGAGTGTCACACAGCTCTCGAGGCAGCATGGACGCTAACTACGCTGCTAAAGCTAGTTGCTAGCATAACTATAACAACACATTAGCTCTACATTGCATCTCCTTACATATCTTATGTACTGTAAGAATCAGGAGGTATGAAAAAGTCGATACCACCCAAGTCTACTCTACCATACAGAGCTCTTAAATCGGTTGCTGGAAAAAGCATGTTTTTGTATTAAAAAAAAAATCTGTTATGTGCCGTTTGGTTCACTTCCAAGAAAACTGTAGGAGTGACAAACAGCAGACTGCAAAATAAGAGCGTAACCTCTGCATTCTCTGCATTTTACAGCTTTTATACCGTTTCTACTGGTGCTCATTTAATCTCTCAGCCTTGCTACGCTCAGGCTCGCTGCCTGGACCTGCACAAACAGAGAATGAAGCTAAGCCACATGGGAAATGATGTTTCCTGTCATTCAAATAAAAGATCAACGTCTGTGGTGAGCTACTTTTGTCTAGTTTCATCCTGACTGACGATATTACTGTACAACTGTTAGTAAGCGTGCTCGCTGAAAGGGAAGGGCGACTTTCCTCTCCGCGACCGCCGCCTCTCTAAAAACTGTCAGGTGCAAATCCTCCACAATATGGTGCGGCTTCACAAAGTTCTTCTACCTTTTTATAGCAATTTTGTGCTGTTTTATCAACATTATAAAGCACTTTTATATGTCTACTTTCCTTTTTTCCTGATGTTTTTTTTTTTAATATTGGTTGTTGTGAGTTGTTTTCGTTTTATGATGTGAACTGATCTACCCTGTTGTAATTCTTTTTGTATACAGTAGGGTTGTGCCAATAGAAGTGACAGAATGGATTTTGATATGTGAAACCCATGTTATATGACACATTGTATATTAGATGGACTGGCATTTGTAACGCCTTCTTCCTTTGTTCCATCCCCCTTATCTGTTCCGAAGCAGCGATATAGAATATTACTACCCAGATTGAAAGAATGTTTATTTCTTTTAGGATTGTAAAATGTAATACTGACTTATGACTTATGTACAAAAAACATCTTGTCCCTTGTGAGGGACCGTGGGCGCTCTCTCTGATGAATCGTCATTCTGATCCAAATTTGGATTAAATTAGCCAACTACATTCTCTTGATTGTAACCTCAAAGCTAAACATGGAGGATTTAGGCTTTCGGTTTGTCAAAACGAAAAACTGACACAGTGGCTGGCGAGTTGTCGGCACTGAAAGAGTTAAGAAGGTAATAAAAATGGAGGCTATCGCTCATCTATATCATATTTAACTTTTAAAAATTAATTTCTTAATGTAATTAAGTTCGTAAGTGACCTTATTGTCATCAGTTTTGTCCATGCACACAGGGCTCTGTACTTGCTCTTGTGATTTTATTCACCCCCTCACCCCAACCCACCCCCACGACGTGTACGTCGTCTCATGTTTGTACATTGTGTACATAAATCTTTGCTGTTGCTGTTTTCGGTTTATCATTTTCTTTTAATCTCATGTGAGATGTACAAATATGATTCTTTGCTAATCTATAAATCACCCAGTTAGTTCAGTTAAATTTGATTCCAAATTAGCTTTAGCTGCAGGTAGAGTTTTAAAAAATTTGTACGCGTCATCTGCATCTGGGTTGAATATTATGTGAGCATAATGGTGGCCTACGGACAGCTTTAAAGTGAACGCTCTCACTGCACAGCCCTACACGGTGGTGTTTTTCTGCTTCAGTTCCTTTTGTAAGACTTTAAAAGAGGGATTGTAGTTTTATTTTCTGATGGTGCTAAACATTTTATCTAATCAAGACAAATATCTTTGATTGGAGGAGAAATAAACACGTCTTGACAATGACTTTTTATGTTCCTTGTAGTGACGGAAAATTATTTCGCTCATATAAATATATTAACAAAGGCATTTTAACTTTGTACTTGAAAAAAATAAGGACAAATAATGAAAGGTTTCCTATATTGTTTTAGACTAGAGATTGCTGTAGTTGGTGCTTATCTGTGGGAAAAATCGTGAGAAAAAAAAAGTAACTGTAGCATATTGTATGCTTAATACGCATTGCTTTTTAATCCTACATTCCATGTGGTAATATTCTCCATGTCTGTTGTTTTGAATTTATTTGTTAGGTTTTTTGTTGTTTTTATTGTTGTTGTTGTTTTGTTTTTTTTCAAAAGCAGCATCATCATTTCATTTCACTGGTCAAGGCAGGTCAATAGTTCTGGATTCAGTAATACTGTTGACATTTAATGTGACTTTCTTTCTGCCATAACTGTTTGTGGCTGAAATACTTTTCCTCAAGACCAGTTCTTACAGCAAATGTAGCAGTCACCCCACCCCCCCACCCCACCCCAAACTTATGTTTAGTGTCCAGAGAGAAGATAAAGGCTCCGTATGTACTTGTGCTGGAGAACACTTGAATAAATGTATTGTTTTTGTGAAAAAAATTGTGTCACCTCATGTTTTTTTTTTTTTTTTTACCTGTAACTGTAAAAGAGACTTTTTCATCAAAAACAATTCACTTAAGTCAAATATGATTTAACTATTTTAAGATGGCTCATTTTAGGGTACAAGATCCCTGAGGGGAAATTGTTCTCTGCAGTCACATTGTCAAAATATTTCCACGCACAGAGCAGTGGGCAGGTAGTGTTCTAGGCAGTGGGGTGAACTGAGGGTTCCAGTGTCACTGAGAGAGATTGAGATTGAGAGTGATGATGATGATGATGATGAGTGATATCGACGATCATAAAATGGGATTTATCAACTATAACATATCCCAAATTAAGGGTAAACTGATTAACGGGCAGCTGCAGCCTGGTTCCTCCAGTTATCATCCAACCCCGGCTCTGCCAGAATTTGTGTCCCAAGTTTCCTTGTGCACTAAGAGTGCATCTGCAGCTCGGGTGTCTTTGTGCAGGGCACCACCAACCCCCATTTGTTCCCTGGTGCACCACCCTTTGGGGTAGCAGCTGGTTGTATGTGTGTTCACGATTTTAATTCATCTGAACAATTTCTGCAAAAGTGGAGGCTAGACATTAGATAAATCCGTAGCAGTCAGTGTTTACGCTGCAGCGAGCTAAAACACTGACACATCTGAACCTGTGAAACCGTTTCCTGGCCACCCCCTTCCTCTCATATTGGTACGTCCTCCTCCAAGCGGACACGCCCTAACCGAGAGGTGATTGGTTGCTGGGACGACCGAGCCTTCGCTCGTCGATGCTGATTGGTGCGTCGTGCCGTCGCACGTCCTGGATGCTGTGAAGTGTAAAGACACTGAATGATACCGGAAGCCAGCCGTTACATCAAGGCCAAAGTAAAGCCGTGCTCTTATTTTATAGTATTGTTACCCAAGCGCTAGACGCTTAAGACAAAGTCCACATCAGGTTTCAACTGTCTGTAAGTCTGGGAACAAGTGTATAATTTCTAAGCCTTATTTCGTATTGTTTTTATTTGGTTATTTAATGTCATAAGAGAGGGGGGGTCTTGTCACGGATCAACGTTGGGTGAACTATTTTTGGATGCAGGATTTTGGAAATGGTTTAGGAGAAAGTTAAGAGGGCATGTAGCCGTGGCTTTAGCTCAGCGTCATCTGTGTGACTATACGGTCGATGAGGGCCTATTTTATTTTGAAAGCGTCAACCGGAAGTCTCCGGTTTGTTTCTCGTCGTCAAACCACCGGTGATGATGCTGCGGTCTGCTGGTCCCGGACCGGCCAGGAAAGCATCCATCTGTTGTGTGTATCTCCTCGGAAAGTGCCGTCGGTGGCTCGTTGCGTTGTGTGTCTGTCAGGAAGTCGCCGGATAACGGAGAGGAGCTGCAGCAGCGACCGGGAGAGACGGTAAGAGGAGCTTCTCATTCCACCGCGGGGGGACAGACAATCCCCTCCTGGAGGGAGACTTTGTTTCTGTGCCCCCCCCTCCCCTCCCTTACACCCTTCCTCCCTCCTGGATACACGTCTGGGTGGCTGCCACCCTCTCGGGGTGTCTACACGCCCTGAAGTACAACAACTCCGAGGGGGGTTTTCACGTGAGGTTGGAGGAGACCGTGGTCTTCACGGCGCAGGAGGGCGCTGGAGGAACTCACAGCCACTTTCTAGGTCGAGGTGCAGCCGATCACATCGAATGGAGACAGTTTCTTTGTGTCAAGTCGCACAAATACAAGTGTCATGATGTCGCTGTGTTCCTGGTCCAAACACTTTAATCCCGTGTGATTTTGTTGCGGGGAAATATATATATATGTATTTACAGACAATTTAAAAAAAGAAAACCGGGACGTGCAGTCTAATAACTAGGACACAGAGTGAAGTAGTACCAGACATCGAATCCTTCTTGTATTTTTTATCCACAAATGTATTTCTAACGCAGAATGTGTGTTCATGGTGGAACTTGGTGCAGTAAGTTCCTTCCAGCCTGTAGCAGCTCACGGGCTTTGGGAAACCCAGGGAATACGAGTTCACGCCCATATGTATGCCAGTTGTTGGGAATTGCGGATGAACATTGAACGGTGTGTGAAGGAGTCCATGCAGTAAACTTGCCGCACCCGCGTACGTAACGCACGTACCAGTCCTGCACGCAATCACGCCGGATTGCTCGCACACTCGGACGTCCACGCACTGCAACGATCACGTCAGTAATCAGAGGGAGGGGCGATGTTTGATATCAGTGATGAGTTCACTCTTGCCTGCTATCACACGCTGCCATAGTGTGATTGTTTGGGGTTGGCTCTTCAGGATGGACAAGAGACAGGGGTGCTTCTCTCCAGATGGGCGGGCGAACATCATCAGGGCCCCCTGACAGTCTGAGGGGCCCTAATGGACGACATATTTTATTCTAAAGCAAACCTCAGAACTCTAATGGTCACAACCCCTCCCCCGTAAACTAATGAATGATTTTCTGTATAGGGGCTAGGGGCTCTGTGTGATTCATGCAGCCCTCCCAGTTTCAGTGAAGAGAATTATTTTCAGGTGTGATTACAAAAAGAAGGTGAGGAAAATAAGACAATAGTAGATTTAAAAAGTCTCTTCCCACCTCTCCCTCATCCTAAAAGTATTCATGTTGGGAGAACCTTTGGATTACTGGAACTAACACCAAAAGGACTCCCCGTCAGTAGGGCCGGATCAGGGTTTGCCGGGCTGAAGCCTGAGTTATGCTACTGCGTCAAATCGACGGCGTACCTACGGCGTAGGGTACGAGGCTACGCAGAGGGCTCTCCGTAGCCTACAGCATAGATGACGTCCACCTCCAGAAAATTGTAATTGCGTGTCGAGGCGATGCAGACCGAGAGTGCTGTGATAGTGACGCATTTCCCCAGGGGCAGCGCTTTCTTTCCAAGTATAAAATTTGACATTCAGACAAACAAATGGAGTAGATGAAAATGAAATCAGCTGTGACCGGAAAAGATGGAAGCGAACCAACCTCGAGGGACGTGACCCCCTAGCGCTCTGGCGGTGAATTGCACTGCGATGAAATAGAGTGACTGAGAAGTCTGAAGGCTTCACAATGGCGCCATGGCAACGGCGTAGGTGACGAGTTGACGCAGTATCATAACACAGGCTTAACCCTCAGCTTCACACTAGGAGAGCTTGGATACGAACCCAGAACCTTTGGATTACTGTAACTACCACCAAAAAACAAAAAGTACTCCCCGTCGGGGAATCGAACCCCGGTCTTCCGCGTGACAGGCGGAGATACTGTCCACTATACTAACGAGGAAGTGGTGGTGTAGTGTTTCATGTCTCTACAAGTACCATAAGAGTACACAATGGGGCACATTCTGTCTATAAAACGCCATTTATTAACTATAATATATCCCAAATTAAGGGTCACTGCAGCCTAGTTGTAGCGTGGTTCCTCCTGTTTCGACTCCCGGCTCTGCCAGAATTTAATTTCCTTGTGCAGGACACGGAAAGACCCCACAAATACTGCAGTTGCAGCTGGGGTGCCTTTGTGCAGGGCACCAATCCCCATTGATTCCCTGGTGCACCACCCTCTGGTGTGGAAGCTGGTTATATATGTGTGCTGACGGTTTTAATTCATTGGCATTGGAGTAGCACAGCTTCTTACAATCATCAGGTCTGGTCGCAGGTTGGTAGATGTGATCTCCGTGAACAAGTGCCTCTGATCTAGTTTGACTCCCATCTGCCAGTCCCTGTAGGGCCACAATGTTGCATTTGTATCTGGGGTCCCTTTGTGGGGGAATGTTGCCCCCTCCCCCCCCGTCCCCCATATTTCCTACACACATGCAGCATCCATGAACATCAAAGGAAGTGAAACCTCACATCAAAGGACGTGAAACTTCCTTTGATGTGAAGTTTGCTTCTGTAGCAGCTACTCGGTCAATGAAATAACATCAGCACCGTCATTGTTAACGTTTCCAGCTTTTGATATTACTACTGCAGTAGCATTACTTTCACGGACAAGGTGGATATAAGACACTTATTTTATGAAGAAGAGGAAAGTAAGTCCAACTTGTTTAAGTTTTGCCTAAACCGATAGCAATTCGCACTCACTATTAACTTACTAGCTAGTGCTGCCTAACATCTGTTGGCTAGCATTTGAATTAGTCTATGTCACAAAACAAGTTGTGTGAAACTAAAGAAACTCCCTGTTAGGGAATCGAACCCCGGTCTGCCTCCTCCTCCGAGGAGGATTCTTTAGCTAAATGGACCTAAACCTATTCCCATTCATTCTCTATGGCAGTCCTATACCACTAGTGATGTAATATACTTTTGACCGCTACGACTTGTGGCGCTGTTCGTGGCGAAAACTGCAGAAGAAGAGTTCGGCGGAGACGGGACGAGTCACCGGCGATTCTCTTGGTTTTCTCAACAAACATTCTTCAGTTCAAGGTAAGAACGTGGGTTAATGTCAAACTGTATGCTGCATCTACAGTCCCACACCCAGCTGTTTTTATTACTCACAGATCGGTTCCGTTTGATTTTTATTCACCTGGCTTATGTTGGTGTGAGACAATCGATCGTCATATTGTCTATAAAACAAGTTCGGTTCAGCTGTCGATGAACGAACATGATCGTTTTTCATCGCCATGTAGTTTTCATGTTAAGTGATCTCTTCAGTCCGTCTCAGATGATGTTCTGTTGATGTGTAGTAGCATCTCTGTGGTTGTTTGTGTGGAGGGTGAGGGGATAAATGATGAACGAACATGGTATATGCACGTGTGTAAATATGTCACAAGTTAAATAATGTTGTCATTCTGTTTCTTGCAGTTTAAGTGACAAGACAGTCTGAGGATCCAGAGGTTTTCACAGTGAATGGACGTGTGACTCTTCAGCTGTAAACAGATGTCAACATGTCAATGTTTGTCCCTGTAAATACTTAGTTGTTTGTCCTGGTCATGTAGTTATAGTTATAGTTCAATATTTCTTGAACAGACTATGATAAAAACGGGGGTGTTGTTCTTATTTGATCAGGTTTTTGCTTGTTACTAGCCACGTATATGCACAGATTGTGACTGTTTGTCACAGCTTTGTTGATTAATAAAATACAACCAGTCTTTAAAAGACTAAATTGCCTTTGTTGTGTGGAAGCATTTTAGTCAAAATGATCAAAAGACAGAACACAAATATGATGACTGGATTATATACATATACATATACATATACATTAAGGATATTGTGTGTGTATACTGATAGCACGCTGGTAGAATACTACAGTATGTCACTGTGTTAAAGTGGCAAAATGACATCATTCATTTAATATAGGACCTATTTTAATTCATTAAGTGGTTCAGTTCAGTAGAATACTGCAGTATCACTATACTTAATGTAATAGCATTACACCATGAATTAAATATTAACTGTCAAATATGAACTATTTTAACATTTGAAGTTTCACTTTATCGTTCAATCAGCTATTTTTAAATGTGTCCACTAAGACATCTGACATTTGAAAGAAGGCTTGAAGTGCATTCGAACCCATAGCTGTGAAGACAGGCTGGAAAGACCCAGAAAGTCTGTTACAAACCGTCCACGGCTGGTTGTGCTGGGACAGGCAGAGATACTGTCCACTATACTAACGAGGAAGTGTTTTTCTGAACAAAATCATAGGGTGAAACCCCCTGCGGTGTCACATGTTTAGTACTGGCTTACCCATGACCATGATCATACAAAAAAGGTACCAGGTACTCACACGAGGCAAAATGCAAAAAAGCCGGGTAGAGCCGTGCAGTGGAAAAGCACCATATGATGTGTTGAGAGGGGATCACATGCAGCGTCCACGAACATCAAAGGAGGTTGAAACGTTCTTTGATGCAAAGTTTGTTTCTGTAGCAGCTACTTAAGTCAACAAGATAACGCCAACAGCGTTAATGTGTCCAGCTTTTGATCTAACTCGGTCTCCAATAGTCCTACTTTCACGGACAGGTGGATTTTTTACCAATAAGAGAAAAGTAAGTCAGACTACAACAGTATTTTACTGTGTTCACGTGGCAAAATGACAAATCTAAAAACACATCCACGAAGATGTTAGAATGCACCGGAATGTGGGAGACACACATCACAGAAATCAGATCAGTTTTATACTGTGGTGCAAAAAGATAAATCTGTGTCAGTGTCATATTATTTGGTACATGCACTTCTTGTTCATCACTGTTTGGATTCAACTGGATTCTTTCTGTTCACCACCACATCATTGTCCAGTGGGACGTCAGGTCACAGGCGGTGACTGACACAGGCTCCTCAGCTGATGTCAGTCACAGCCTGACGGGTCACACAGCAGCATCACGTTCCTTCTCTGCCAGTCTTTACTCCATTGTTTCACAATGAGGTGCTGTCGAACTCCTATTCTGGAGTTATTCTCTGTTGGAAACATTTGGCTACAAACCCCATTTTTCTCTCTTTTCCTTCCAGAGCTATCACCATGTCTTCCAGCTCAGCGAATATACGGATCCTGATAAAGGGTGGCAAGGTGGTGAACGACGACTGCACCCAGGAGGCAGATGTCTACATTGAGAATGGCATCATCCAGCAGGTGGGGAAAGAGCTGATGATCCCCGGTGGGGCCAAAGTGATCGATGCATCCGGAAAGCTGGTGCTTCCTGGAGGCATCGACACCAGCGTTCACCTGGAGGAGAGTTTCATGAACGCCACCACGGTGGACGACTACTACAGCGGCACCAAGGTACCGTCCTGCTTGAACGAATGAGAGAAGGAGTAAACAAATCATACTGCACCTTTCCAAGTGTAAGATTTCGATTATTTGTGTGCTGAACTTTGAACTCTCTCAAGGGCAGTTTGTTGGGTTTCTACGTAGATCGGGTTTTCATACTGTTGTCAACATGTGACCAGGAAGTTTCAGTGAACACCAACCGAGTGAAAAAATGCTAACTTAGCATTAGCTGCATGGTGAGAATGTCACTTAAAAAGTTGAGTTACGTTGCAACATGGTGACGGGGTGTTTTGGGCAGCGACTGAGTCTTATACGTCAGACAGGTGAACCTGAGTGCACACCAAAATGTTATTTTATATTTCTTTGCTTGTTAAGAATTCACAAGAATTATGTCATTTTAGCCACACACATTTCAGCATATTGTTCTTTTGGTCAGCCCACTTCTCCGTCGGGGGCGGAGTCTGTTGGGCTTGTATATCTTTCTGACTCATTGTTTATGCTCAGACTGGAATCATTTTGTTTTAAGCTTTTAAACACTTCACAATTGTCCAAGACTCAATGAAAAGAATGTGCAGATGTATTGATGATAAAGTGTTACTTGCAGCCGTGCCTGCAAGCCAAGTCCAGCGTATCACGTTTGATCACAATGATGATTTGGCACCTTGTTGTTAGTGGGTCTCAGCAGGCAGGCTAATAGCTGCCAGAAAAAGCAGAGTGGAGTCATCTCTCCTCTACTGGGATACCCCAACCTGCCTCTGACCGCCATGATGACTCATCAGTCTGAAGCAGCTTGAGATGATGACGGCTTCTGCGTTTCAGTTGTTTCAGTGCCGGGATAGACAGAAGCTGCCGGTGTCAGACACCGCTGTGCTTTCGCCTCGCCTCGTATTCCTCTCTCCGTCCTGCTCCACACGCTCAGCACACAACCCCCCCCCCCACACACACACACACACAAACACACACACACACACACACACACCACCGCTCTGCTGCTGCTGCCGCCACGCTCCAGAATAAGTCTGGAGCCAAATGCAGATCAGTATCTGTTGCCATGGATACCAGGGGGCTGCTGCAAAGACTGCCGCAAAACCTTTTCACAGACACCATTGTGTGCAGAGACAATGGTCCCAGGACCCACGCCCCCCTCCCCATCTTCCCTCCTACAACACACTACTCGAGTGTGTAGGGTCAGCTGACAGATGCTCACCCTCATACACAAAAACACTTTTCCCTTGTTGGGAATTTTAACACTGAAGGATGTTTTGGTTTGTGCTGTGGAGCCTCTGACAGACAACTGTGTGTGTCATGTCTCCTAACATACATCCAGGTATCTTACTTCCCATATCTGTCTTTTGTGGAGAAGATATGAGATATATCGATGACGACTGAGGCTTTTTGTTTTAGTGTTTAAGTGTCGCAGCTGAGGGAACTAGTCGATTACAGTCTCTTGTGTATCAGTCAATCCATACGTTAACCTTCTGAACACCCTCTGCCTGCATTTAATGTTCCTTTCAGTTGTTTAAAGAGAAATTTAAAGCAGCACCACAATGAATCAGTTTGTCATTCAAAAATGAAATTTTGAAAATTAAATGTTCTAATATTTATTAAATTACATTAATTGGATTTCTTTTTTTCTACAAAGTTACAATTTACACACATGGCTGGATTTTATTCTTTCTAAGTGAGCTCTTGATGTTCCTGTAGGCTGCTTTGGCTGGTGGTACAACAATGGTGATTGGACACGTTCTGCCAGAGAAGAACGAGTCTTTGCTGGAAGCGTACGAGAAGTGCCGCAGCTTGGCCGACTCCAAAACCTGCTGTGACTACGCTCTGCATGTGGGCGTTACTTGGTGGGGACCCAAGGTACTGCAGCAGTCTCAACGGGCTTTTAAATGTCTTTTCTTCTTTGATAAAGACATCTGGATTTGCTGATTTACCTGTGGCCTTCTACAATTCTGTAGAATGTTTTTTAACTATAAAGTTCCTGTATTCTATTCTATTTTGTATTTGTAGTTTCTCCAGGTTTCAACCAATAATCGCAATCATTGCGTCTGCTCCCTACACTTATATACTAAAACTCATGAATGTTTTAACCTTCCTGCAGGTGCTGGCTGAGATGGAGACGCTGGTGAGAGAGAAAGGAGTGAGCTCCTTTCAGATGTTCATGGCCTATAAGGACATGTACATGCTGAGGGACAGTGAGCTCTACCAGGTGCTGCAGCACTGCAAGGACATCGGCGCCGTCGCAAGGGTCCATGCCGAGAATGGAGAACTGGTGGCAGAGGTCTGACAGAACCATATCATCACCTGCTCATCCATGTTTTGGTCCATTGTGTCATACATGTTATCTTAAATGACTGAGTTACTGTAACACATACATTCTAAACTGTTGTTGATCAGGGGGCCAAAGAAGTACTGGATTTGGGCATCAGTGGCCCAGAGGGGATTGAAATTAGCAGGCCGGAAGAGGTGAGATTGGCACTTTGTGCACTTTTTCATCAGTAAAATTTGACTGTATTTGGATGCTGGTCAAGAAATGACGATGTCACCGATTAGGATGAAACCATAATCCAACCGCGGACCGGTGAAGAAACGGCTCAGGTTCAGTTCAAAAACAGAAAGGAAGTGTCCTGTTGACAAGAAGTCATAATGAAGGAAGAGCGAACCCAGCAACTAAAAGTCAACCGATGAACGATGAGCCAACTAGTGACCTGATACAAATTCAACAGGGAGTCGGAGCAGTCCAGACAGAATCTGGGCTGATGTATTAATTATGTACCTTCTTGTTACGGTGTCTTACTCTGTTGCCTTT
Source organism: Aeoliscus strigatus (assembly GCA_901007665.1). NCBI lineage: Eukaryota > Metazoa > Chordata > Actinopteri > Syngnathiformes > Centriscidae > Aeoliscus > Aeoliscus strigatus. The sequence continues at coordinate 249,182 of CAAKHB010003377.1, forward strand.
CATTACAGTTGGAAGCGGAGGCGACCCACAGGGTGATTACCATCGCCAACAGGGTGAGTCAAAGACCTCCAGTCAGATAAAATTATCAACAAGATCCTGAATGTTTGAAATCAATCACAATCGTGTGTGTGTGTGTGTGTGTTTCCTGTCAGGTCCATTGTCCCATCTATCTCGTCAATGTGTCCAGTATGAGTGCAGGAGATGTGGTGGCCACAGCCAAGATGCAAGGTAAGGTCCATTACATGTCCTATAATCAGCTTAGGTGCTTTGTAGAGGTAAATGACTTGTACAAATATTTGGTTGTAATATAAAAGAAAGTCAGCCAGAGCTAAATGTTTCACCCTCGGCTAGTACTGTACCTGTACATGTGATGAGTACAGTAAACTCTTGACTACAAAGACGCGGCGTAACAGTCAACACTAATCATTTTTCCATCATCTTTCCAAAAGCTACAAATCCAAGTGTCACCCTCTTTGTCAATATTTTAACCTCTAATTTGCTTCATCTGCCCACCCCCGCCCTGCTGTGAGCACAGGAAAGGTGGTCCACGGGGAAACGACCACAGCCCACGCCGTGTTGAACGGAACGCAGTACTACCACCAGGACTGGTCGTATGCCGCCGCCCACGTCACCGTGCCTCCTCTCCGTCTGGACCCCACCACGCCCAACACCCTAATGAGCCTGCTGGGAAGGTGCGGAAGAGGTCTTTTTTTTTAATCCCGCGTCAGCTGTTCATCAGTCAACATGTGACTCTTCTCCTAACAGCGACACACTGAATGTTCTGGTGTCTGACCACCGTCCGTTCACCACCAAACAGAAAGCGATGGGCAAGGATGACTTCACAAAGATCCCCCATGGGGTTCCGGGCATTCAAGACCGCATGAGCGTCATTTGGGAGAGAGGAGTGGTATGTGTGGCTCCTGTGCTGTTGTCGGGCTGCCAGAGAACTACCACAAATGGACATGTGTATTCATATGTTTTTATATGTATTTACTAGAGATTATGATATTTTGTCCTCAATTACAGATTGGAGGTAAAATGGATGAGAATCGCTTTGTAGCCGTCACCAGCTCCAACGCAGCCAAGATCTACAACCTCTACCCGAGGAAAGGCCGGATCATCCCGGGAGCAGATGCGGACGTGGTGGTTTGGGACCCAGAGGGATCCAAGTATGAAACTTGATACACGCCTCCATCGACCGCCTGCTCTCACTGCAGCTTTTATCCCAAATCTCTGCAGCGGATTGTTTTTTTTTTTGTGTTTGACCAAATTGGGTCACGTCCCATTTCTGTGTGCAGGACCATTTCTGTGGACAACCAGGTCCAGGGAGGGGACATGAACCTGTATGAAGGGCTTCGCTGTCATGGCGTGCCATTGGTCACCATCAGCCGCGGACGTCTGGTCTATGAAAATGGCATTTTTACATGTGCTGAGGGCTCAGGCAAGTTCTGCCCTCTGAGAACCTTCCCAGATTACCTCTATAAGAAGATGGTGCAGAGGGAAAAGGTAACAGTAATTTAATACTGCAGTACTTTGGACACAGTTCTGTCACCATGTCTGTTGTTTGGTGTGCAAAGATGTTGAGTTCTTCTCTGTGTTGTCACTTGATCTCAGTATGTACATGATGTACATTTCTATGTATGTACATTTGTTGTTCTACACACTCGTACGTAACCTTGTTTTGTCTCGTGTGTGTCCCTGCTCCTGCCGTCCCATCAGTGCCAGGCACTGAAAGCTGTGGAGAGAGAACCCTACACAGGTGAAGTGGTTCCAGTGTTGAACACGGGGAGGCGGGACTTTGGGGGTTCAGACCTGGACACGCCCACACGCCCCTGCACCCGCCACGGAGGCATGAGGGACATGCATGAATCCAGTTTCAGCCTGTCTGGTGAGAGTCATCACATGAAAAACAAATGCAGCGTTGTTAGATCTCTTTCAGCTCGTGTCCACTCTTGAAGTCGATTTGAGGATGTTATTATTCACATCACTCATCAGGGACTATGTTGACTACATGTTTAGCATCTTTCATTGTGATAAGACTTTTTTAAAATTTATTTTAAGGTGTGTAGTTAAGGTGTAAGAAACATAAATGGCCTCATGTAGCGGAGGGAGCTGCTCTATTATTGTGGTAATCAGTCCAACTTCAAGTGTCTTAACATCAGTCGTTTAAAGAAACTCAGGTGACTAATGTCAGTCATGTTATACAGAAAATCATCCGACTTTAAAATGCTTGGTATGACACAAACACCGTAAACTCACAATAAGTCTTCACCTTAAAATGTAGTCGAGTACTTCATGACAACATATGTGGACAAACATCGGTGTCCTGACATGAAACAGGGCGATTGAACTCATCATATATGTCCGAAAAAAGGTGTTTGTTTTTTTGCCAATAAACTCATTAATGGCGTCCGCTGACTCTCCAGGTGCCCAGATTGATGACAACATTCCAAAGAGATCCTCAGCCAGGATCCTCGCTCCTCCTGGAGGAAGATCTAGCGGGATCTGGTAACAGCCAACGGAGAAGTGGAGCGGTGATATTTGAAGCAAACAGAACAAAAGTTCTTTTTTTTTTGTTGTTCTGGAAGGGAAACTTGGAATATGTGTGTGGAGGGTTACAGGAGTTTTAATCTCAGTAAAGTCACTTAGCCACTGTACAAGTTTATGACATTTGCTATAGTACAATTTGAGTCTCAGTCACAGAAAAGTCAAAAAAGGTAACAAATAAAAGCAAATGCCAGTTCAGTGATTTTGTTTCTGAATCTTGTTGTATCTTACTACTAGTTTTAGGAACAGGAAGGTCAGTCATGGTTTCTATGATACGATTGTGTTACCTCACTGTAAAATACGATTTTGCACTTGTATCATGTACTATTAGATGCCTTTTTACATGATTTAGCATCACTAATGTCTTTTTACTGTGAGCCATGGGGGAATGAAATGTATTTAATGTTGCGTTAAATAAGAAATAGTGCTGCAATTGACCAGTGGGTGAAAAATGTAAATTATCATTTTTAATGTATTTCTTTATATTTATATTGTTTGTATTTGTGCTGTTTTCCTTGACACTGACGTTAGAATTCCTCTCAGTGGTTGTCTGATTACTATGGATTCATATCATGTTTACAGCCTGTTAGCAGAGTCTGTTCCACCCCCCACCAAATGTGAATGAAGCTATGCTGTATGTGTGTAATGTGCATGGTAGCATAGTTAGGATGACTGTCATAAGCACTAGTTACATAGCATTCATGGTGATGCCAGTCATTCTTCACTAAGAGCAAAAAGTCTCACCCAAAATGCCTTTCTCTCACCTGAGAACACTGAAACTCACAGACTGCTGCTTCATGATTGTGAGCTCCTTTTTGGTTTATTAAATCAGGCACTTTTGACAACGTTTGATTTGCTCGCGTCGGAAATAGCGGCAGCGTAGAAAACTGGTCCTCACTTCTGATGCCTCCTCCGACCACTGTGAGACAGGAGCAGCTTGAGTTCGCGCTGACGTTTTAAAAACACCGCAGGAGAACGTCAGTTTGACGGATCAAGACCATCAAAACTTGGAGGATGGACTAGCAGTGGCTGAACAGCACTGAAACATTCTCTACTACGTTTGTTTGTGTTGTAGTTTTACTGTATTAGTGGCTGTTTTTTTGTCAACACTGCAGTGTAAGCAGGGATGCACACAATATTTGACCATATGTTTTGAGTTACTGTTTTATA
>CAAKHB010003377.1:252918-265736 GCA_901007665.1 Aeoliscus strigatus
ATGTTTTGAGTTACTGTTCTACTGTTTTATATTGACATATCGTATCGATTGTGATCCTCCAGAAGCTCTTGTCGTTTTGAGTTTGTTCCCTTTTCCAGATCCACACTGGTGCTGATCAATGTGCTGTCACATTTGACTCCTTTATCTGTTTTTTTCTTCCCTGCAGCTCTCCATCACATGATTTGAGTGCAAATAAACCACAATGAAATCTCCACATTTTGCTGCTGCTCCTTTGTACAATGTAATATACTTGCTAATCAGTAACTTTATTCATATAACACCTTTCCAAACCCACATTACAAACTACAACTACTACAACAAACTACTTTGTGAGCTGCACTCTTACTAATTCTATTTGATACCAAAATGCTTTTTAAAAACTTACCCTGTAATATGATTTATGTATTCACTATTTTTTACGAATGTATTTTTTCAGCTTTATATGATGATTTGGTTAACTTTTCCTGTTTTTTTAATGACAGTCCATTATTTTAACGGGGTGACAATGTGCCCCCTGCGCGCACACACACACACACACACACACACACAAAATCATGTGTAAATGAACCAACAAAGTCAAATGAAAACTGTGAAGACGTGATGTTCAGTGACATTGTGACATTTCGTTCCCCTTTTCACCACTTTCACTTACCACTCTGCTGATTAAAGCTTTTTCCTTTTTTTTTTTTTTTACATTTTATTGGCAATGTCACCAGAGGCAGCTGAAACATGATTATAATGCCATCTTTGTGCATCCTTACCCCTCCAGGACCTCAGCAAGCTCACAAACCAGCCACACACATCATGTGTCTGCGGGAACAGGCAGAAGTCCTATTTATAATGAAGCTTCAAGCAGCATGGAGTCGTGCGCATGCGCAATGCGAGCTGGATTGTTGCAGCCCCAGACAGGGCGGCCCGTCACCAGGCACAGGCACTGCACCGACCGACGACAGCAGCGGGCATTGACACCAGCACACCGGCAGCCTGGGAACCACACAGACACACCTGAACACGGTGAGTATGAACGCGTGAATGAGCCAGTCTGCCCGGTTTGTGTCTTCATCCCTTTGTTTCGGAGCGGTGTGTTTGCGTGCGGTGGGAATATTTGACAGTCCGGCTGAGGTGTTTGCGGAGGCCTGCAGAGGGGGCCGCTCGCAGAGCAGCGGCAGAGACACAAGCAGCAGCAGCAGCAGCGTTGCGGGGGTTTAACCAACAGAAACGGACACATTTATTGTTCTCAGTTCAGGCTAGACATGTCAGACCCCCGCCCATTGGGTCTTTTGGCTGCAATGACTGAGGTTCCAATAGGCCGGGAGAACACCCTTAATGCAAAAAGATCCAAATCAAATAGCAGTTTAAGAAAATGCAGCCTCAGTGATGAATGTAACATGTATTCTTGTATGAAATAATTAGGTTTGTTGCGTTTTATACTCCATGCGGGAGAAAACTGCCCCAATGCGCCTCCGAAGGTGCGTTCACTTACACGCCCACCGTCAGAAATCAGCGCATTTCAGCTCAGTGGAATTCAGTAAAGGTTAAGTGGCAGCTGGTCCCCCCGGACGGACAGGTGACCTGAAACGTCCTCCGGACTGTCTCAGCGCAAACGCGTCTGTTTTTCAATGAAACAAGAAGGTGTCACAGGCCCATTTGAACACCGTATTAGCAGACAGGCGAAGTGAGCACACAGGCGGCCAGATGTGTAAAACCCGTCGCCAACATCAGGGTATTTGTGTTTAAGCTACAAGAGGATTAACCCTCGTGAGCACACAGCTGTAGATTACAACTAAAAGTAAAGATGTCATGTTTACAGTCACAAATCCTTTCCTGTGGGAGTGTTCAACAGTTTACTGAGAGCAAACTGGCAGGGCCATAAAAATTAGAATAAAACATAATAATACATTATTAACACACGAAATTCAGGATTTGTGTTCTTTGTTAGCATGCTTTTATTTTTTTGTGTTAAACTAGTCAAATTAATAATTGATATTATTAATATTAGTATTAATAATAATACTAGGTATTATTATTATATGATTAGTGCTCATGACATTTATTAATAAAATGGTCAAAGTACATTTTGTTGTGTATTTATAAGTTGACCATTTCACAAACTAAACTTCTGTGTTAAATTTACAGTGTACCGTAATTATGCAAAAATGGCCAAAGCTGAGAAGTTGGGAGCTAGGAGAAGGAGAACATGTCTTGTTTTGGTTCTGTTTTTTGTCTAATCAACCGCTGAATATCTGGACTCTAGTAAAAGACATAAAAACCAAACTGCCAAGGTTTGTGTTTTCCAGGTCAGGGATGGCAGTGAATGTGTACGCCACATCGGTGTCCATTGACAACCTCAGCCGACATGACATGCTGGCTTGGGTCAACGATTCTTTGCATCTCACCTACACCAAGATCGAGCAACTCTGTTCAGGTACGGCGACAGTGTGGGGTCATTCAGCGAGTCCGGGCGACGGGCTGATTCCTTTCTGTGGCTCTGTGTTTTCCAGGAGCGTCATATTGCCAGTTCATGGACATGTTGTTTCCGGGTTGTATCCTCCTGAAGAAGGTCAAGTTTCAAGCCAAGCTGGAGCATGAATTTATACACAACTTTAAAGTTCTTCAAGCAGCTTTTAAAAGAATGAGCGTGGACAAGGTGAGAATCCAGCCGTTGCGTTTGTTGTTGTTATTTACTCCGTGTTCGTTCAGTGGAAGATCCTCTGTTTCAGATCATTCCTGTAGAAAAGCTGGTAAAAGGGAAGTTCCAGGACAACTTTGAGTTTGTGCAGTGGTTCAAGAAGTTCTTTGATGCCAACTATGACGGGAAGGAGTACGACCCATTACTAGCCAGACAGGGGCAGGACGTCGCCCCTCCCCCCAACCCAGGTGATCACTTTATCCACAAACCAAAGAGAAACCCAGGTAACCAGACGGTTTTGCCTTTGCTGCACGGTCTTGCTGAGCTTTGGATGGCTCGAAAGCGCTCCCTGCAAGCGAGTGGTGTGAGCAGCACGGCTGGCAGAATGGCCGTCTCACTGCCCAGCATTCACCAGACACATGGCGCGGTGGAGGCAGTCACTGGCGGGATTGAGGTAATCTCCTCAGTGCCTGCTGGGAAGCAACATTAGCGGTGTTGTTGAGTGTTTAAAACTCACACCGGGCTACTCAAATGTTTCTCTGATTGATCCGAGATGAGACGACACGCTGAATATGAAGTCGTTCTCGTCTGAAGCTCGTAAAAAGGCTCAGACAGATCGGACAGATCAGCAGGAAACAGTTTACTAACAACACTAGTGTCAGCCTGACCAACCCTGCTTGGTTCCTGTGAAAGCTTTTTGCTTCATGGCAAACGAGCCCATCTGACCCGTAGTTTGGTGTAAGTGTCATTTTTGTAGTTTGGGTTGTTCATTGTCAGAATGACTCAGGAATTGAAATCATGTGTGCTAGCATGTCTTCTCTTGCCTCTTGTCAAGTACACGCACACGTTTTTTCTTTTAAATCTCCACCAACATGCGGCTGTTCAGTTATTTTACACACAACTTCCATGAATGAGTCGGCATCTTTAAAGGTGCCGATCCACATCCTATTTATTCCCTCTAACTGGACAGTTAAAGCCGTTCACGAACATGGAATATCAAGTCAAGATGTGATTCTTTCCTGTACGCTGTCATTTTTCAAGTCTGTTACAGTCATGGTCAGGTGACCGTTTAAAGACAGAAACACATTTTACCTGCTGCAATGATTTCTCACATTCCCACTGGCCGTCAGAGCGTTAAATTGTAATTGACGGGGATGAAGATGTATTTAGTTTAAGTTTCTATGAAGCTTAAAAATATCGGGTAGATGTGAACGCGGGTAGAAACTGCTCTGTAGTTCACCTGGAGTGGTGTTTTTATAGTATTAGTATTTAGTATTTAGTATTTTTTTGGCAAGTGTACTGTTTTATGCAACTTTTTTTTTGTGTTGGCGGATCGACACAAATATTCATTTATCCACATAGGAGTGGATCTCATGGTCAGTATGAACCAGAGGAGCGGCTGCGGCCAACTAAGGTCCTGATTATTGCCCAATGACAGACTTGAAATAGTGTGAACCTGTCGTTTGAAATGCTGATCATATCCGGTCAACTCCAGGACCACAGAGGACGTCTCCAACAGTTCCTAAAAACATGCCTACGCCACAGCGGGTCCAGCACAACACTCCAGCCATGAGGAAGAATCCATCTTTGTCCAGAAATGGGGGCAGTGATGCTGAGATCATGGAGTTAAATCAACAGGTAGATAATTCTATCAGAACATTTCTATGTAACATTTCTATATAATTTTCATTGAAGATCTGCGTCTGTTTTTGTGTGTCATATACACACACAGGGTAGATACATGGGGATGCACCGTGTGCACCTCACACACACTGTACTTCCAGCACGTCCCTCTTTAACCTGGCCTGCATGCAGATGTGGTATCCAGATGGTTACAACTCCCCTGAAGAAAGTGAAAACATGTTTCTCTACTGAACTACCCCTCAAGAAATTGTTAACCAAATGTGGCGTGTCCCACCCCCATAATTCTGAGGGCCTCTGTCGACCACAATTCTTTTGGGGGTGCAGTGCACCGATGAGTGTTCAGATCTGACCTTCACGTCCTTCTGGCACCAGTCACGTCTGAGGGTAAGGTGAAGAAAGGTCCCTCGTTCAACAACCCAGTGAGGAATGCCCCCATTTGCCTGTAATTGCCACTAGGTGTCAGCAGAGGCCGCTGTTGCTTTGCGAAGGAACACCGGCGCGGCCATCGGAATTCTTGGTTCCAAACAGACTGTGACGCCCGAATGAACATGTTCCTGTCATTTCTTTGTAAGTTGATGGAGCTGAAGCTGACGGTAGATGGACTAGAGAAGGAGAGAGACTTCTACTTCAGCAAACTACGGGACATTGAGCTGATCTGCCAGGAACACGAGAGCGAAAGCAACCCAGTCCTCAGCAGGATAATCAACATTCTCTACGCAACAGAGGTATCTGTCGGGTGTGGTTCGTCATCAGAGCGACGGACAGGGTGATGGCTAATCCGAGCGGCTGTGTTTTTCAGGAAGGCTTTGCGCCCCCAGAGGATGACGACCTTGATGAACAAGCCCATCTGGACCATGATGAATACTGAGCCCTTCGTCCACCCACCACCACATCATCATCATCGTTCCTTTTCTTTTTGTCCTCCATTGATTTCTTCACTCTCTGCACGCTCTCTAGAAATACTCACTATTAGCCCTGACCTTTGTATGTCTTTTCCTTTTCTTTCTCATCTGTTTTTAAACCCCCACAATCCGCCCCCCCCCCAGCCGCCTACGTATGCCACCTATAATTTGCTGCTCCAGTGGTACGGTAACAATAATAACCTATGACATAACCCAGCTAGTTCAGCATGAGTGAAGACGTCCAGACTGCTGCGGATGGTGTAATGGCAATTTAAGTCTGTAAATATTAACAGTATTTCGACTCCTAAGAGGACAATGTCTTTGCTCTTTATGGAGTTATTTATCTGCCTTTGGTGCGCTGTTCAACTTCAGACCAACAGAGCTGGGATTGTGCCATCAGGACACGCCCAGAGCTACGAAGTGACTTTGTAAAAATAGTTTCTTATTTATTTTAACTTATATTTCATTTACGTTAACTTTCTGTAGCGTAGTGTGAAACCTACTGTACTTGAGGCCCTGTGTGTCATTTCACTTCTGATTTATACTTGAGTCGAGCTTTTGGTTTCTGTTGTAGTGGTGTGTAGAAACCCTGAAGGTGTAATGACTCAAAGCATATGATCGATGCGCTGCGATTATTCACTATTGATCATCATATCTGAGCATGAGAATGTTACACATTGACTGTGAATGAGTGATATTTTGTAAATGTATTTTATGTGGAGATTTTGTCCATTGTCCGCACAAATCCCTGCTAATCGCCAATGTATCTTTCTGGCCGACATGCAGTAGCCTGTTTCAAATGTAGACATTTGAAAACAGACTGATATGGTTTCGATTGTATCAGGTCAACACTCTGTTGTAAAACATTAGGGATTAATACAGGATTAGTACATGACAGACTTTGTGTTTTTTTTTATCTCGTCATTGAATTTACTGTCAGTGATTGTCCAGGGTCTGTGAGTTAAAAATTAGAAGGTTTTTTACAAGATCAGTTTCTGGTCCACATTAGTCTCCGACAAAGAAGTGTCTTTGTCCTTTCCCAACCTTTCTTTTATTAACTTTAAAAACTGGCTGTTGGCTGCTCCGGAAATTCATTGGTAAACATCTACAACGCTCATCATTTGAGTTTTCAATAAATAAACAGTTGTGAAATGCATTGGTCTGTTGATTGACTATGGATCAGAGTTGTGGGTTTATTAACACTAAACTCACAAAGCTCATTAAAAAACTAAAACACCACGACATAAATGCGTCATGAGTTCATTTGAACTTGAGACTTGACCACTGATACTAATCCAAGATAATATAGAAGAAGTCACTGTGTACCTTTAAGGATTACATTAACATATACGGGGGATTAGCTCAAATGGTAGAGCGCTCGCTTAGCATGCGAGAGGTAGCGGGATCGATGCCCGCATCCTCCAAAGAACCTTTTCTCTACGCTCCGAATTTATTCACCGGACGTAATGAAACTTGGTCACTGTCTTACCCTAATGTGTCGAGGAAAAAAATCTTTCGCCTGTTAATTTCAACTTTATTTAGTACTTTTATATAATACACTACCAAAATATGACACAAACGTTTTACTTCCCTTTGTAGTGTTGAATTAGTTATTTTGCGTGTGGTTATTACGGTTAATTCTTAACTGATGGTAACGCAGAGGTGGGTCCCATTCATCATAATTACGTTATTTTGCATCAAATTATACATGAAACAACGGTATACCCTTGTATACCACCGTTCGAGCGCAATGTGACATAGGGGGATTAGCTCAAATGGTAGAGCGCTCGCTTAGCATGCGAGAGGTAGCGGGATCGATGCCCGCATCCTCCAGGAGACCTTTTCCAATTTGTACTTCTTGGGTATTACTACCTGAAGTTATCGAAATATATGACTAATGGCAATATAAAATTAAACTTTATTTATCAACTACCTTTTTGAGTCCTTTGTAACGAAGTGGACACTCACAGGTGTTCAATATCTTGTTCACAAGACAGTGCAAACCATAGCCATAATGGAAAGAGACATAGCCCAAATGGAAACGTTAGAAGCGAACAAATAATAAGACAGTTGGAAGGCTGATGATTCTTAGATCCATTTAGTCACAAATTTGTCCATTTAATCACAAATTTGAAATATCATACGTAGTCTGACTTCAAGTGTTGATAAACGCACATGGCGCAAGGGGGAGAAACCTTGGAAACTTTTTCATTCAGCAATAAGATCTGACATTTAACACAAGCCAATAACACTAAAAAAAACACACTTTTTAAAATCATGTTTAACATCATCACAACAGTGAACTTGTTTAGCCAGGGAGAAAGTCACAAATTGGGAAAAAAAACAGCAGTCATCACACCAACAGCAGAAATCAATGAGATGTGTACAAATCTGGCCGGTCCAGAAAACACAAGACCATAATAAGTAAATGCACACTGTCTGAACTAGCTGCTGGGTTTTAACTCAGGCACCCAGCATTTTCTTCACCATGTAACCAGGCATGTTGTACAGGAAAAGAGCCAAGATAGCCAGCAGCAGAAGAGCAGTGACGATCTTGATGGTCAGCCACCGATACTGGTCACACACCAGGTGTTTCGCAGCCTTAAGAGGGATGAGGAACCAAAGAAGAGCGATGTCTGGACGGCTGATGGGGTACAGAGAAGTAGACAGGTGTTACAGATAGCCAAAGTAAATAAAAAAAAGACATGTTTTCATATAAATAGATATTTGAGGATTTATGGTTAATGATGTAGCCTAATTGCAATTAAGGTGTTTTTTTAAACAGGTTTACCTAAAGGTATGACAGATTTTTATAGCTGTGAGCGTCGTGAGAAAATGTCGATGTGTTTATATAGAGTTATTACGACAGGTTATGTTCACTCTTTAGAAGGAAAAATATGTTTCTTCTTTAGATAAATTGTCAAAAAGCAACACTGACCGCGGTGTGCCTACACATCAGGAAGAGGAAAGGAATTAATTTACATCCATTTACATTTTTTACATTCAGCAGCATCACTGAGTGGAATGTTTAGCTCAGTTGGGTCCAAGCATCATCTTGTTTTTGTTTTCTATGTTTCATTCCTTTTTAATTACATTATCTGAACAAAATAGGATATGGCTCTGTTTCCACTTCTGATCTTCCTCCATCAACCTTCACTTATTCCTTTTCTCACTTTAAAGTTATGTATTGTGAGATCCAAGGTTCAAGGTTCGGTAAAAGCCTTAAAAATGATGAGAGTTTTAAGGAATTATCTTTACAAATGAAAAGGCTATGAGAGAAACAGACAGAATGGAAAGAAACAGCTGCATCTGGTTAGTGAAACTGCTGGAACCTTCTGCAGAAGTGTGAGACATCTCAAGCCCCCAGCATTTTCTTGACCATGTAACCAGGCATGCTGTAGAGGAAAAGAGCCAACATGGCCAGTAGCAGGAGAGCAGTGACAATCTTGATGGCCAGCCACTTGTACTGGTTGCAGACCAAGTGTTTAATGGCTTTGAAGGGAGTGAGGAACCACAGAAGGCTGGTGTCGGGACGGCTGGAGGAACAGAAACAGAGGTTCAGTGATAAACACTCTGCACCATGGAGCAATGTTGCTTTCTGTTTGAGCTGAGGCTAAATGTGAATTTACTACTGAAACACAGACAGATGTGAAATCAGAAAAATAACAGATTAAAAGTCAGAAAATATTAAGAAGCAGCAACTTACCATGTAAAACAAGTCCAGAGTTTGGTTGAAGTAAATTTGAGAAAACGCCTACCCTCAAAAAATTGCTTGGAGTAGTGATTCATGTCATTTTAAAATGAGATTTTTATTCTGATGTGGATGTGTGTATTTATCATTTAGTTTATTTATACGTTTTATTTGTCCTGTTTATAATTGAACCTTTTTTGGCTTCTGTGTGAGCTTTATGCTTTTGTCTGTGGGTTTATATGGAGGGTGAAAGACTAAACGATGTCACTGAGAAAAACAGATCAACAGCATGGTCAGCAACAGAGGCGTGAACATTGGCGTGTGTGGAGAAGATGTTCCATACTTGGGTTTCTCCAGCGGCTCCGGTTCGTTCCGTCCTTCACCTGCTGGGCTTTTCTCAGCTTCCTCTCCAGTCAGAAGGTGCAGCTCTGCTTCCACTTTGCCCTGAAAAGACACGTTCCGTTTTAAGTGTCAGAACCTCGACTGATGACATTAACTCAAGCCACCGTCACCTACCGTGAGTTCAAACTCATCCTCTTCATTTCTGGCCACAAATGGCCACCAGCCTTTGATCCTCTTCTGTTTGAAAATGGAGACCATGGGCATCTCCGCTTCATTCGTCACCATCTCTATGGTGCACTGCTTGGCTGTCTTCGCCCCACGTGGGAAACGATTCAGGTCAAGCTCAATTGCGCCTGCAAAGACAATATTTACCTGAAATAAATGTCAGATAAATCATGGGCAGAGTGTGTAAAACCACAGACTTTTTTTAACTAACCGATAATAATAACTGATAATCATATCACTTCAAACAATGTGACATTTTTTGTAAATTCTGTTCTTTGCTCCCAAAATGAAGTTTGGAACTTCTGTATTACACCCAGAACTACTTTGTCCATCCTTCTATGAAAAGCATCTGACTTCACCGCTGTTCGTTTTGAACATATAACATAAAATGTGGACCAACATGGGTTGGACTTGGGTCAGTCGGGTTCAGCAGGGCTTAGCGAGACAGAGGTGTACATCGCTAACGTGTCCCAAAGGGGACAGCAGCCTTAGTCATATCCGGTCATATCTATCAGAGGGTGAAGAAAGACGAAACACTATTACTGCAGCTAATTAAATTAGATCAAATAAAGGCTTGACCTAAAAAGTCATCCGCTGAAAAGTGGTCAGCATCCCACACTTGCAGATTCAGACGAGCTGGGATCTTGTACTCGGTCTCATCCCAGGCAAACATGGACTCTTTTTTCGAGATGACGATTTTCTCCTCAGCCATCAGGTAGTCGAACGGGTAGATGAAGCGCCAGTTGAAGTTGCCCTCCCCGGTAATAGAGTGGTAGTGGACATCGGTGTCCTGCTTGTCCTCCTGCTGCCCCTTGAGCCAACTGTCAACGGTGGGGTGATGTATTCCAATAAGTAAAAATACTGACCTTCAAAGTATCTATTCATTAAAAAACTATTTCAATTACCCTCTCACAAATATATCACTTGACTTCTCTCCAGTGAAGATGTCGTCATCTTCCAGAACCACCTCATCTGTGTTCCAAATGATTACCCTCAGTTCAAACCTGAACACAAACAACAAAAATTTATGACTCATAAGTAACAATGGACAAGTGAGGTGCAGTATTTCCTGGGTCTGACTCAACAACCTACTTCTTGGGTTTCCTGGGCGCAATGTCAAGAGCTGGACCAGGTGCAGTCATATCTTTGGGGAACATGTCCACCCACATCTCAATCCTCCCCTAATTGACCACAAGGAAAACAGTAATTCACCGAGTGGTTCTTCAACCAGTGTCTGACTGTCTGACACATTAAATACCTGTAATTGTTCCGATCACAACTCCATTCAGAAAACATGTCATTTAAATGTTGTTCACGACTTTTTGCAAGTGAACGACAAGTGCAAGGATAACACAGGAAATGTCCTGCAGGCCCACGTACTGTGGTAGAGCACTGCAATCTACAAGCTGACCACTAGATGTCAGCACATCCATAACAATGTTCCTTAAAGTGACAGTTTAGTGGACACGAGTACACTGAACATACTTGTTCAATTCCTGGTTTATCAGGGTGCAGCAGGGGTCGGGTCTCCACGTGCTCTGGGACAAGTTTGCAGCCCACCCGGGGGATTTCCTCCCAGTGCTTCAACACGGTTAAAGCCAAGTGTTCGTTTGTCTGCTTCTTCAAACCTGCCACACAAACGATCCACGATGAGTATTTCCTAATACAACTGACAAACACATTTCTCACTTCTGGTTTCACTAAATGTGTGAACTCGTGTGTGAACCAACCGTTTTCATCTTCTATCTCAGTCGGAGCCATGAACACACGGTTTTCCACCTTCACTCTTCCTCCAGGGCCATAGTGGGGACCGTCCAGTTTGCCGTCCTTGCACAGTTTAGCCAGGATCTGTGAGGGTTTCATTGGGTCCCTCCAAATGTTGTAACCATGACTACAGACAGCAGCAGACCACAGGAGGAATCCGTTACGTGAAGATGCACCATCACACTACAGAACATACAGCGCAATGTGCTGTGAGGCCACTTTCTGATTCTTACGTTGCGTAGCTACAAGTAACGCCACATGTAGCTCTGTGTTTGCTGTAGAAGCGATTCTCGAGGTCAATTTTAGTTTCTCCGATCAGATCGTCGGTTCCCACCAGATCCCAGTCATAGATGGACACTGTTAGAGTTGAATCCATGGGAAATGTGGCCTCAATGTCAAAGGATCTACGAGGATGGAAAATATACATTGTGACATGTTTCTGTGCATAAAAGAAAATGCATATATCCAACAAATAACTTGACGACCTTCAAATAATTTGGGAGGACTCGTACTTACTTGCCAAACAAAGGGTTCAGCTGTTTGGAGATGTAGTTCTCTTTGTCTCTGATCTCGGTCTTTCCCAGTTTGATCGCGATGTATGGGTCGGCTTTCCCATTAATGTCAGCTGGATGCAGGTCAGTCGCCTACCAGCCAAGAGTTTGGTCACAGAATGAAAAGGACTGAAGAGCAGTGGCATCGACACTCGGCCGTCATTGAAACAAAAACGGAGCAGAGGGCTCACCCTGATCACATAGACCCGCACGAGGACGTTAATGGGATCGTTGTGAGGAATGTTCTGAAACATCCCCATGTTGGAGTCAAAGTCTCTGGGCATGTCGTCGGACACTTTGTACATGCACAATGAGCCCTGAAGAAACACAGTTACATCAAGTCAGGACATTTCCTTTTATGAGACAGTAGTTTTCCAGTAGAAATCACTGAACATACTGATTATATGTACATAATCCATGTTTTAAGGAGAATTAACTACATTTACAGTCTACTTCAGAAGAGTTCATTTAATTGAAAAAGTACAAAATCATGACAGAAAATACTACGTCGGCCAGTACAATACAATATAAGTACATGCGATATAGCATGAGTCAAGCAAATGCCACTAATGGGTATTTTCTGGTATCTTCTTACTTTGAATTTCCCCACAATTCTGTCTTCGTCGGTCACATTCTGATCATCGTCGTCGCCACCCTTCCCTCTGAACAGGTTGAAGGTGTGCAGCCAGTCCTCAAAGTTGTCAAATTCACCCTCCAGCTCTTTGGGATACACCTGGTTTGAGCAGGACAAGGTTGAGTTTAGTATTCTGTGATACTTCTCCTCAAACTGTGTTGAGACACAAGTCGGCCCTCTCACTTTTAAACCAAAGTGCATAAAGTGACTTCTAGCTTCATGTTCATTCACCTTCAGCTCATCCAGCTTTGGCTTTTTCTTCTCTGCCAGATCAGCTGCTGGCCTTTTCTTTTCCTTCTTTCCTTTCCCTCTTTTGGAGCCTTTCACAGGAGAGTCATCAGGATTGATATCTAAGTATAAGTTAGTGGTGAAGAAAGGGTTGGGTGGGTCATGTGGGGGGGGGGGGGGGGGGATGAGGGGGGGGGGGGGGGGAAGG